>JASDQU010014945.1:54564-88392 GCA_032191745.1 Picea mariana
TATGACATTAATGACAACATTAATCCTTTGACATCAATGACAATAATTCCAACATAAAGTTATTAAAAAAATTGATTAATGTTCTTCATGAAAAACACATGTTCTTTCTCAATCAACATTCACTACACTAACTACTATATGAATCACACACAATGTTTCTTAGAAAATACAATTTGTAGAACTATCATGTTACCAAAACTCGAGATGGGTTTGAGGGAATGCTTTGAAACAATTATTTTTTTTCATAGATTGGTTAGGGTTTCACTCTTGTGTCTAGGTTTTCAAAGAGTGTCCAGGGTTGACAAAACTGAAAGAGAAAAAAGAAAATAAAACAAAGAAATGAATAATCTTCATTACACATACCGAATAAGAGGTGCAACTAAGAAATGTTTGATTGACACCACTTCCAAGTAGGTTCACCATTGGGTTTAGGTGAGTGATCTATTTGCAACCAAAATTGGTGTAGATGACTGAGTAGTTCGACAGTGAAAGTGCACATGAGTGAGTATGTCACCAATAAATGAGTTTTCAATGGGGGAATTCAAGTTAAAATTTTCCAATGATCACTTAAATCCAATGGCATCTATTGCAAATGGTTTCCAAATTCATATGGAGTCTACAAGAAATAATATGATCACATTGGGATTTTAATGAATTTGGGATTTTAATTATAATATTCACATTGAAACTTTTTTGTGTATGGTTTTGAAATTTGGAGTAATTAAAAACCTAATTGGGACTTAAATTCTGTCTTATCAAAGCCCAAACAAAAAAAAAAAAAAAAATTGACCTTGGAACCTACAAGAGGGTACTATGACATAATTTTATTTTTATATGTATCTTTGGGTAAGGTGCTTTCTAATCAGTGTTGAGGATCTATTGGTGTTCAATATGAACTTGTTTCCTTAGTAGCACTCATTAGGCATTCTAAACTATTAGGGTGAGTTATATTATTTAACATGAACTTATAGATAATGGACACTGAATTAGATATTTAATATTAAATTATTAGATGCCATGATTCACAAAATGAAGTGAGAAGAATGGAAGGCTATACATACCTTAATGCACTGATGTTATGGGTTGATAGGGAACAAAATTTAATGTAGGGAATAAATTTAATGTAATTATGTGTTAAGTAGTTTCATATCGACACAAGTTGGTCAATTAAAGGATTCAATATGGTAGCAATCCCATGTATTGTTATTTCCTGGCATGACTAGAACTCAACACACCATTTGTTATTTACATCCTAGCATGACATTTTTCCATGAGATAAGATTTAAGGATGGATTATCTTTTACTAGTTACATGCCATTTTTCTATGAAATAGGAATACTAGATAGATTACCACTCTAAAATATGAGATCCAACCATTGGGATATTGACCTAGAATAAAAATATTATAGGTTACTCAAAAGGTGGTCTTAGAAGCAATGTCTTTATCAATGACTAGGCTCTCTCTTCTTATGATCAATGATTTTATGACCCAAGGGGGTATTCATAAACTAGTTCAAATTTACCATAAGGCTCACGTACTATAAATATTATAATGAATTTTTGTGGGAATGATGAAGATAATGATATGAAAATGATCATACAAATTTGCTTTAGTCACAAATTATTGTTCTCTATCTAGCCTATATTAGCACACTCATAATTATTCCTAAAATATTTTCATCGAATCACAAGTGGGTGGATAATTGCAAATATTTGTTTCACACTATAAAATGTGTTTCCCATTTAGAAGCAATCAGTTGAATTGCGTAGAATTTTGTAGGATAGTATATATAACTATATGACTTTGAATTATTTTCCAATTAGTTTTAAACTGCCTCCCATTTTCCACCAATTAAATTTCTTGGTGCAATAAAATTGTAGTAACAAGATTATATCTAGGGTTATCCATTAAATGAAACAAGCTTAAAAGAGTCACGAGGAGGTTCAAACCTATTATTTAATATCCATCTATCTAGCTTGAATTGTAATCAATCCAGATAACATATGATTCCAAAAACCCCATTGAATAGATTGAATGAGTTATATTAGTCCCTTTATAATAATAAAAAAATGCACCGTCGTGTAGGGTGTCATTCACTTTAGGTGAGAGTTAAGAAGTATTTTATGAAAATTATCCATAATCACATTAAAAATTATACCATAGTTGAGCACTCTTTCAAGTAGTCTAGGTTGGAAATGCAAAACATATTTCCATGGAGGATCATTACAGGAAGACAAAAATAATAAAGGCCTTGGAGAATGAGAAAACTCTAAAAGATGTATAAAGGAACAAGAATTATGGATAAAGAGCTCTCCTATTTCACTCTATTTCCCTAGGTTTTGTATTGGCACAATATTTGTATATACCTCACAATAGAGTCCATTAGTCATCTAAGGGCTTGTGGATTGACTAAGATTTCATTTGAATCCCTAGTCATCTAATAATGCATGAATTGAACCAAATCCCTTAGTCATATAAGGTTTTATGGATTGACCAATATCTTATTAGAGGCCCTTAGTCATCTACATTATAAGTCATAGGTTAACTAAGATTTTATCAAAAGCCCTTGGTGATTTAATAGCTTATGGGACTATCTTGTTAATGGAAATTTTATTTACAACTCTTTCCTTATCATTCAAAAGGAACAACAGTTAATAGATAATATTACAGGAACAAGAGTTAAATTAATGGATAATACTATGGGATGTTTAGATATCTTCTAGTTAGATGTATTAGCTCATTTTTAATATGTCAAATTTCAATAATATATAAACAAAGTTGTGGTTTTAGTCATTCAAATTGGGATAAAATTTTAAATTTCCTTTCCTTTCACATGATAGGTCCCACTTAACAAAATTGGGAAATAATCATCCTAAGGTTAGAAAGAAGGTGGATGAACGGATTTATAAACCTGTGATTTGGATGACTGAATTCCATATTGGATCCAAAATGTTGGCCTCAACTCGTTTTTATTATTCTTTTCAATGATTTTCTTCATCTAAGTCCTATCGTTGCTTTGAAAATTTACTTAGACTATTATTTTAGGATAATTTTGAAATGAGAAAATTATTCCAGAAAGTAAATATAGAATCTAAGTTGTGTGTTAAAGTAATAGGACACATGGGTATCCTCAAAATACAAACTCAAGTGCAATCCATTTACAATAAATAGATTTTTCATTATTCATAAGGTAAAACATGTAAAGTTTTTGTGAGAAATTGCATTATCCCAGGAACACTAGATGATACAAATTCTTGATTAGTATATGATACCAATTTTTTACCCATATGTGTTGGATAAGGATTGGTGGTATCGATGAGATTCAATAGGATATGAGACCAAGGTACGTTAACTTCAAACTCTTGTCACCTAAGAACCTTATTCTCTAACAAAAAACCTCTAATCATTATAACCATTTTCAATTATAAATATTAACATGTAACACATAGTGAGTAATGATTATAACCCTTAGTTGTTGACCCTTATCTTCCACAAACCTATCACCACCATTTGTTTGACCTCTAATATGTAACCCCTATGTATTGTATCCCCTATTACTCTTGACTAGTATAACTCCTACCATTATCACCTATAACCCCTCAACCTTTGCCTTGTACAATTATCTTGTAATCCCTCATGCTTATAACACATAACTTATCTCCTAACCCATAACTAATAAAAAATATAATCATTAACCCCGATCACATATAAAACCTATCCCTTTGAACACGTAAATATTAAACCCCAACTCTTAATTCCTATAACCTCTTACCCCCATTATTATTTTATCATGTAATCCTTAATTCCTTACATGTATTGACCCTAGTTACCTATCATCTACTATCCATAGGAACTATATTAAACAATAATCATAACCTCTAACCACTATAACCCCTATAACCTTTAATTCGCAACACCCCTAACCCCTATCAACCTTTTCCCCTAGCTCCTAATGATTGTAACCCTTAACATAGATAACCATTAACCCTAAATCCCCTAACTCTTAAACCTTATGGACCTAAACCACTAAAACCCTATCCCATATAAACCCTAACTTTACAACTCGTAATCCTAACTCTATAACTCTTTACATGTGTAATTTCAAATCGTTATAAAACCCAACCACTAACACCTAACAATTTTAAATGTTAATTAGTAACTTATATAACCCATTCCCATAACACCAACCCCTAACTATTATATCCATTATCCCATAACCTCCATAAAACCTAACTCTAATCATTGCTAGTTCTTATAACCCCTAATAACTATAACCCTCAACCATTTACCACAAAACCCCCCAAATTGTAATTATTATATCCCATATTTCTTAAATTGTTAATCCTTGTAACTCTTAACTCATAATCCCTCCCACGGGGTACTCAGTGGCATTGTGATATAGCGCCTTCGTTTGTGGGATATTAAATAATACCCCTAATTTCACTAGATATTGGTAAATATCTCCCAAAGTCCTTTTGTTGAACCCCCCCTCCCAATACATCTTTGCAATAAAAGAAACCCTTGTTTTCACTAGATACCCCTTTTTATACCCCCCCAATACATATAAACCCCTTGAGACCCCACACCCCCCCAATACCTACAATATATTGACTTTATTTTTTACAATTTAAAAACCACCTTTATGAATGAACGTGATAAGATATTGATCAACAAGGTGATGCCCCTATGATCCCTCCTAAACAATAATTCACATACTCTAACCATTATAACCCCTAAAAACCATAATTCTTAACAATTATGTCCTTAATTGGTAATCCTTCTTATAAATCCTAACATTTATGGGTTTTGTTTACAACTTATTTACCTTATCTTTCCATGGATATAGATTGGTGTACCTATCGCCATTGATCCCAATGTTTGGTATACATTAGTGTAGTTATAATTTCATATTTTTCAACAACTATAACTTTTGATGAATAGTTCACCAATGTCAAAATTGGATATCAAATCCTCATTAATATTCCTTTTGACCATTATGACCACTCCTAATGAGATCAAATTATAGTATCTTCAAAGCATACTGTTACCCCCTCACATCTAGGGGTAACTAGAGGATAATTTTTTTCTCCATGATCCACATTTCAAACATCATATCCGATAATGATTTTCTAGACTCCCCATAAATAAATTCATTCCATATGTGCTCATCTCAACTCACTCATATGATATGGTGCATTTACATACTAAGGTACATCATTTTGACACTTCATATCAAGTGATAATGCTAATACTTGAGGTATGAAAATGGTGACCATTAGTTTATTTGGATAATGAATCATGATGATTTGGAGTTATGATTTTTTCCTTGTCTCACCTTGGTGGTCATTATCATTTTCTAGTCAAGTGGTGTCACGCTTGGGAAAAGTCGCACTACTAGGGGGGGCAGGGGGGTCTTAATGGGGGTAACATGTCCATATCCCTCATCATAAATAGAAAATTACACCTATCACCTATCCATTGTCTTTTCTTTTGGGTTGGGTGTTACATGTACCCCAAAAAGGTCTATGCCTCATAATCCCGTGAGAAGAAGGATCTAGAAATCCTGAGGTTGATGCAGGTTTATAAAAAGACATAGAAAGAGAAAAAGGCCCAATTCAAAATGTGGGGAAAAGAAACAACTAAGAAAATAAAATTATTAAAAAAGAAGAAAAAGAAGAAGCATGAGCTCTACCCCTTGTTAAGAGGCCATCACCCCAAGTCCTATGTAATGAATACATATCTTATGAAAGGACTTAACAAATTAAATGTTAAAATCCATAATAGGTTAAATTTATTAAGAAAATGGAAAGTAGGGGTTTGGAAAGACATGGTGCCAAGGAAAGGGTATCTCATTGCCTAAGTTATCCCTCTACAAAGGTGCTCATGAGGATGAATATTATACATGGCCTTGCATGTTAATGACATCCACCCCATGAAGTAAACCCCAATCCATACCATTATCATTGCACATACCCCTTTATGGGTTTCCTTGGGACATACCTCTTGGTCTTGGTATTGTCACACCTAATATGGGGTAATAGTGACCCTCCCATACCTAGACTTGGAAAATTGCATAATTACATAAGCTAGTGTGAAGTTTGAAGAGGATATTATGTGAGATATATCTAATGGCTTTTGTATTGACAAGACTCACTTTGTTGTTTTTAAGTTTTTGTGGTGAGGAGTTTCGCATATGTTTTTCGGATAATCCACAGTTGGTATCATTTCATCGTCGATGTTTCGAATCCGAATCAGGATTCATCATCAGGACTAATCGTCAAGTTAGAGCTAGCTGATCATCATCAATTAATACTATAAATGCAGGACAATTAAAAGTTATTTAATTGGGTCGGCTGTCTTTATTTTCAGAATAAAATTTAATATTAATGGGATTTAATATTAATGGGATTTAAATCAGGGTTTTGCGAATAATAGCTAGTGTGTATAAGTATAAAAACTAGGTTAAATGAGGCTTTATATTATTCCTTTATTAACTTGACGATTAGTCCTGATGATGAATCTTGATTCGGATTCAAAACGTCGACAACGAAATGATACCAACTGTGGATTATCCGAAAAACATATGTGAAGACTCACTTTAGATGGTGTGTTTGGATTGTGTCCCTTGCCTTTGATATTCACGATGACTATTGGAACACATAATCCCCCTCCTTGGATGATGATTGCACGTGATTGATGACACTTGGATCCTTTGAAGGATGTTTAGGGTCTACTACCCCACTTTTGTGGAGGCCATCCCCATCATTTGAGGGAGGTCGTTTGGCACTCCTAGGAGGATGTTGGAGGTTTTTATCACATGGCTTTAGTCACGAGACCCCCCTAGCATCTGTGGACATGACCTTGATTTCATTGATGATGGAATGTTACATGTAGGAGGATGATTGATTGATGGGATGTTTCACCTTTTGAGGAGGACACTGAGTCTATTCTTGAGGGTGTTTCACTTGGAGGGATGGCATGGCACCTTTTGATGATGGATGTTGTACTTGGAGGATGGACCTTGCACATTTATGATAATTGGACACTTTGATGAGATGTTGGGGATCCTTAAGCATGACATGGAACCTTTTGATGGCATCACACCTTTTGGAGTCTTTGAGGCACCCTTGGAGATGAAACATTGCACCCTTTCATGGAAATGTTTCACCTTTTTGGAGCATCTTTTCACCTTGGAGTGAGTCGTTCTCTTTTGAGACCACACATGTGAGTTCTAGGGAACTTTTGAGTGGGATGATTTCATATTTTAGATAGGTTAATTCAACTTGGAGGCATCATTAGGGGTCTTAGAAACCTATCCACTCTTATATCATGGATTATTTATGTATTGTTGCATTATCTCTTGGGTTTATGAGAGATAAGGCATTATTTTATGTTTCTAGGGATTGTATTATGTGAGAAGGATTTTAGATCTCTCATATAAATAAGAGAACCACTTCTTTCTTTCAAATCATTGCTACATGTGGATATATATCACTCTTGTCTACTTTTACTTTTTCTCTTTTAGGAAGAATGCTATGGATGGTTAACTAGGGCGACTTCTTTGGGAGCTATGCTTGTGGGTCTCTTACTACTTGGATGACATGGAAATTAGGATTTTGATGGATGAAATATGTTTTAGGTGTTCTCTTTTCATCTTGTGGTTCTATTTAATTATGCATTTTTAGATTGATGTTGTTCTCAAGTGGTGATTCTTCATCCTCTTGGATCATTTTTGAACAAACCATTTTGTAAAAATCTTTGGAAGGTTTACTAGTGGAGGATCCCTCCCTTATATTGTCCCCCCAACATTTTAGGAGGATTGCCTAGGGATAGTAGTGTACAACCTCTAAGCCTCATCCTAAAATCATCCACTTCATTCTCTCAAAGAAGAAATTCTTTTTGACGCCATGTGCCCAAAATAGTAGGCACTAGTCTTTTTCTCCATAATAGTCAATCATTATTGCTGAAATTTATTATGGGTTAGGGTTGGGGTTTATTTATGCAAAAAAATATTTTCAACCATAAAAACCAAGACATCTAGGGTGTTTAGACATACTATTGACATAAAATTTATTGTTGAAACCTTGATTTAATTTTCTGAAGTGTTATTACAACGATCTTCACCCAATATTTAGCCTTATAATTTACTGGATCATTTTATGATCAAAGGGTTGTATTTTTACCACTAAAAATTGACTATTTTACTAGTGTCATAAATTTACTACTGCTGAAAATTTATTGAATTATTGTTTTCATACATTTTTTATTATTGAAAATTACATGTTTTGTTGTTGAAAATAATCTCTATACTATTAGAGATCATTTACTTTATTGTTGTAATAATTTTTTTAATGTTGTTATCACTTTATTTATTGTTGATATCTCACATTTTTCTTGAAATTTTTACCTCATCCTTATATATTTTCCTTATTTTATAGTGTTTAGGAACTCTATTGAACTCATACTTGACTTGGAAAGTCTCTCTTCTAGGTTTGAATCCTTTACACTCCAAATCTAGAAATTATCTTATCTCACCATCTTTTTTTCACTTAGGTTATCTTTATCTCGGTGGTAGTGTGAGTAGTCACTCCATGGGGCCCTATAATTGATTGTGTCTTTCCTAGGGATTCTTGGATGCTACTAGGGAAACCTCCCTTGTGTTGGATATTATTCCTTCACTTAAGAGAGGGAGGTTGTTTCCTAGGGTGATAGTGATGACATCTTCATGTTCCACTTGCCTTAGTGCCTTGTGAAGACTTTGCACTTGGTGCAATATTGTGTGGTAACACATCCCATAAAAGGACATACATCTCTATTTGAGGGCCCAATTGTGAAATATTTTAAAATATATTTACAGAACCACGTGATGGTTGATGTTACTAGATGTTTAGACTACAAATTCTTCCTAAAATTGTTCACCTAATCCTATTGAAGTTCTAGAGTAAAAAATTTCTACAGTATTTACTAATGTTTGTACTTCTTGTTAATTAGGTTAGGCATAATATTGTTTGAAATATTCAAGAATCCAATACCAAAAAATATTTTAAGATTTATTTGGTAGTTGTTTGGATTGAAGAATGTTCTTCTCTTGTATTGATCCCTACACCAAAAGAAGGATTGGATTTGCTCAAACCACTATGCACATATTCATCTTGTTTATAGTTATATTCCAAAATTAAGTAGTTTTCATATATATTTCAATATAGTTTTTTTCAACATTTAATGATTTCTTGCATTATAGGGATGAAGTTTTACATATATGTGAGTGAATTCTTAGTTTTATTAGTTAATATTTTTCCTAACATGGTAGGTTACCCTGGGCTCATACTTATAAGGTAAACAACACTACCTTGAGGCTCATATTTTATTTTATATATGGAGAAAACAAAAACAAAAATTGTTTTTATTTATATTAAATAATCAATTAACAAACAAACAAAAACTAGTGGTTTTTTCTCCAGCTTCCATTTCCATTTCTCTATGTCATGGAAGCTCCTTGGGTGTTTTCATATTTAAAAAAATTCTCATTCAGGAGCTTGACTGATGTTAAATCAAGGATTTTCCAAATTATGCCTTCCATGGATTTCAAGGAATATTTTTATTACAAGTTGGTATGCCAAATTCAAAACCTTCTTCTTCTATTAATTTATTTAATTAATTACATGTTGTATCCATATATAGGGAACCAAGAGCACTTTATGTTGAAACGATGATTGAATTTTCCTAAATCCCCTTGTAATGTTAATTTACCCTTCACATGAATAACACTCAAACTCTCACTATAAAAAGAAAGAAAGTTGGGATGAAACTTAAATAACTTCAATCAACCCCAAAGCATCGAATGTCAATGTTCTAAGTGGAGGGAAACCCTAACACTCTATCACAGTAGTGAAAATCATGACCTGGATATCCTATTTTAAGGAATGTTGACTCGTCTAAGTGGAACACACATCTTATTCAAGAATTTCTTCAAACACATTACATGTATCCTCAACCCCATTACATTGGAACAAAGCAAAGGTGAATTCCCTTTGTCCCTAGAATTATCACTTCCTAACATTAACAATTTCAAATGATAAAAGGACACCACAATATCATTATAAATAAACTACCATTTTTTAAAGGAGGTGCCTTCTCCAACTCAACCTCATTATATTGCTTTTGGCATCCATAAGCACTATCAACTTATCCACAATTTCACATGCATTGTTTTAATGTTAAGTTTTGCTTCTCATTACAAAAAGAACAAAAATAAGAACACCATCAAAACTAACTTCGTGAATAGCTTAAGCACTTACATCACAAAAACAATTCCAAATCATCTTTAACACTACCATTGTATACAAACTAAGCTTTAAAATATCTTTAAAAGTCTTAAATAATACATTCAACAATCCTAAAATGCCAACTACAAAGTTTGATATCCATATCTAAACCCAAAGTTATATATATATATATATATATATATATATATATAAGGAGTGAGTGTAAATAGTGCTTTTTATTTTTGGATTCTAATTATGAAAATGGTCTACAAAATAATCTACATCAAACCAAAAGAGTGAGTGTAAATAGTGAACATTTTTATTTTTGGATTTGGTTTCAAATTTGTCTTACTATTGTGTCTTTAAAAGTCTTAGATAATACATTCAATGGTCCTAAAATGCCAACTACAAAGTTTGATATCCATATCTAAACCCAAAGTCATATATATATATATATATATATATATATATATATAATCATAATCTACATCAAACCAAAGGAGTGAGTGTAAATAGTGAACATTTTTATTTTTGGATTCTAATTATGGCAATGGTTTCAAATTTGTCTTTATTATGTCTCTCTCGAATTGTATTGTGTCTCTCTCGAATTGTAGAGTGTCTCTCTAGAGAGATTGATGGATGTTGTTTGGAATCTAGCTTGTCACTATTGTCATGATTATATTTGGATTCTTTTGGTGTAGTACTAATCTTTATTTTTTATTATTTTTTCATTTTGTATAGTTCTACGAACAAATCGGGTCATAATCAAGTATAATACCATTGATGTAATAATGGCATGGACTTTGTATTATTGTAATGAATTTCCATCAATGCTTGAGTTCATAAGGCTATGGTAGTGGCATGGACTTTGTATTATTATAATGAATTTCCATCAATGCTTGAGTTCATAAGGCTATGGTTGTTGTGTTGTTGTGGTGTCATGAGATGGTCCATGAATTGTTTAATGTAGTATCTACGAGAAAAGAAAACACTCAAATGAATTGTGGTTTGTCATCATTGTTTTTCTTGTATTTTATGCTATGATTTGATGAAAAAAATTGGATTTTAAATTTTGATTTTGAGATATTAAAGCTAGCTCTAAGATTATTATATGTTCACATCCCACATTCTCACTCAACATGCAAAGCCTACATTTGGCCATTTATGTTGATGAAAGGGATGGTCGGTCACTAGCTGCCCTCTTCCCTCTTATTTGGGTTCATGTCTCATATCACATGCATGTTATTTTCTAGGTAGCAACTCCCGAGGAAAATCCCCATGTACTTCCCCTCATTTAGAGGATGGTACCCAAGGTAAACCCTAGATTTTTCATTTGGACAATGTCAGATCAACAACAGGGTTCGAAGTTGTTTCAACGATTTATTCATAATGAAATCAACATGTCATTAATGGAAATAGAACTTGGGTGGGGAGGATAACAATCCATCCCACAACCACACGAGCAAGACCCAATTGACATCACATGCATGTTATTATTAAAACACCTGATAACATTTGTATTCCAATGTAACTTTTTCCCTTATATGATGTATTATATTAAGATATATATATTTTCATCTTCACATCATGTAATCATCACCTAATTTTCACTATAGGTTCTAAATTGTGTTTGTATTTTCTATTCACGAGGTGACCAATGTGTATGGGTTATTTTCAATGTGAAATAAAAACATGACCATGGATGATTAATTATACTTTGCTTCCATCCCCATTTTATCCAAAGCATTATGTAATGGATTAAAAAATGATCTGGATATGGATGAGCCATGATTGCAAATGGAGCATTTTCTTAAAAATTGCTTATCTCATCATGCCTACAAGATGCCAACCAATAGAATTAAAAAATATATATTTTCCAACTAGAAGTAATTACACGCAAAATTAGAATTTGAGCCCAATAATATCGTATTGAATTTAACTATGGGAAGGAATGTAGATGAGTAATAGCAACTTTTCTAATTACTTGAGTTGACTAGATTTGGGAGAGGCTTGGAACCTTGATAGAGGCCTATCTCAATCTCTTCCCTCACAAATTAGTGAAACGATTTAGAATCTAAAACTTATGATGAAGAATAACAACAAACAAGGGAAGGACTTCTCCCTAGTTCCTAAAAATCATGAGTATGTGATTATACAGAGAAGCATGTAAAAGCTTATGTAATAGTATTGAAACACATGAATCTTCATGCAAACGATTTTAAGGTTGGAGTGTTTTACATTCTTTTTATGGTCCTTGTATATTTAGCTTAAAGTGACAAGAAAAAACAAATGATCATTGAGCACCATCTATCTAGAGAAACATGTTTCTATCAATTTAGAGCACTCATTATGAGGTTGGTCAACATCATAGTTACATCACCACTAAGAATGATGGTTCATAACATTTAAAAAAATCAAGAAGGCAATTGAACCATCATTCTTTGGTGGTGACATCACAATGATGTCACCATCAAAGAATGATGGTTCAATACACTGTTGGAGGAAGGTTTGGTCGACCCTTCCTTCAGTATAATATTCTCATCAAGTGGGAGCCTAGTGAAGGGTCAACTAACTCTTCCTACTGCATAGTATTTCATTGAATAGGGCCTGAGGAAGGGTCATTTCACCTTTCCTCCATCATAATATTCTCATCAAGGGGGATTCAAAGGAAGGGTCGGTCAACCATTCCTCCACATCAGTATTATCATCGAAGGGGGGTCCAAAGAAGGGTCAACCAACCCTTCCTTGAGCATAGTAATCTCGTCAAGGGAAAACTAGGGAAAGGGTCAACCAACCCTTCCTCTAGAAAAGAACTCCTATAGAGGGGTAACCTAGGGAGAGATCAGTTAACCCTTCCTCCAACATAGTATTCTCATTGAGGGTGAGCCAGGTAAAGGGTCAGTCGACACTTCCTCTAGCGTAAAATTCTCATCAATGGGGGTCTCAAGAAAAGGTCGGTTGGCCCTTCCTTGAGCATAGTATTCTCATTGAGGGGATCTCAAGGAAGGGTTGATTGACCTTCCTCCAACATAGTATTCTCATTGAGGGGAGCCCAGGGAAGTGTTGGTCAACACTTCCTCTAGCACAATATTCTCATTGATAAGGATATCAAGGAAGGGTCACTCTACCCTTCCTCTAACATAGAATTCTCATTGAAGGTGAGCCCAAGAAAGAGTTAGCCGGCACTTCCTCCAACATAGTATTTGCATCGAAGGGGGCACTTGGGAAAGGGTAAATTGACCTTTCCCCTAGCATATAATACTCATCGAGGGGGAGCTTAGGGAGGGTCAGATGACCCTTCCTCCAACATAGAATGCCCATCGAGGGGAAGCCTAGGGAGGGTCAGATGACCCTTCCTCCAACATAGAATGCTCATCAAGGGAGAGTTCTAGGAAGGGTCGACCAACCCTTCCTCTAGAATAATATTCCCATAAAGGGGATCCTAAGGAAGGGTTAGCTAACCCTTCCTCCACATTAGTATCCTCATCAAAAGAAATGCCCAGGGAAGGGTCAATTGACCCTTCCTAAAGAATAATATTCATTTCAAGGGCAAGTCGAGGAAAGGGTCAACTAACCCTTCCTTCAACATAGAATTTGTGTAAAGGGATAACATATGGAAGGGTCAGACAATCTCTTCCAACAAATAATTCTTGTAGAGGGGTAGCTTAGAGAAGAGTTGTCCAATCCTTCCTCTAACATATCATTCCTATCGAGGGTGAACTAGGGAAAGGGTTGGTTGACCCTTCCTATCACATGGAATTCTTGTCAAGGGGGATCTCAGGGAAGAATCAATTGACCCTTTCCACAGAAAAATATCTGTATTGAAGGGGGGCATGAGGAAAGGTTAGACAATAATTTATCTGCCATAGAATTGTTTTTAAGGGGGAGCCTAAAGAAGGGTCAATCGAGCCTTCCTCCAACATAGTATTCTTGCCCAAGGGGACTCGAGGAAGGGTCAACTGACCCTTCCTCTAATATAGTATTCTCATTGAGGGGGAGCCTAGGGAAGGGTTAGTTGACCCTTCCTCCAACATAGTATTCTTGTCGAGGGTAAGCTAGGGAAAGGATCAACTAATCCTTCCTCTGTCATATTATTATCATCGAGGTTGAGTTAGGGAAAGGGTTGCTCGAACCGTCCTTCAGCATAGTATTCTTKTCAAGTGAGGTATCAAATAAGGGTCAGCCAACCCTTCCTCCATCATATAATTCACGTCGARAGGGAGCTTGGGGAAGGGTCAACTAATCCTTCCTCTAATATAGTATTATAGTCAAAGAGGGACCCAAGGAAGGGCTGGTTGACCATTCCTCCAACATAGTATTCTTGTCAAGGGGAGGACCGAAGAAGGGTCAACCAACCCTTTCTTCACAATATTGTTCTTGTCAAAGGGGGGCCTAGGGAAGGATCAAACCACCCTTCCTTCAAGATAGAATTACTATAGAGGGGTATCCTAGAGAAGGGTTGATTGGCCCTTTTTATAGCCTAGTATTCCCAGAGGCAGCCAGGGAAAGGGTCAACCAACCCTTCCTTCAACATAGAATTATCATCGAGGGGGATCTTGGGGAAGGGTCGGTAGAACCTTTCTTGATCATAGTGTTATGGTCCAGGGGATCTAAGGGAAGGGTCAAATGACCCTTCCTCCAGCATAGTATTCTTGTCTAGTAGGATATTAGGGAAGGATCAACAAACCCTTCCTCTCACTGAGTATTCTCGTCAAGGGAAGCCTTGGAAGGGTCGATCGACCCTTTMCCTGACATAGTATTCTTGTCAAGGGGGAGCCCATAAAAGGGTCAATTGACCCTTCCTCTATCATATTATTATCATTGAGGAGGAACCTAGGGAAGGGTTAATCAACCCTTCCTTGAACATAGTATTCTCATCAAGGGTAGTTTATGGAAGGGTCGACTAACCCTTCCTCGAGCATAGTATTCTTGTTGAGGGAAATCCCAAGCAAGGTTCAAATGACCATTTCTATAGCATAGTATTCTCATTAAGGGGGATACCATGGTAGGTCTAATCAATCGTTCCTTGAGCATAGTATTCTCGTTGAGGGGAAAGGGTCTATTGACCCTTCCTCAAGCTCCCCCTTGATGAGAATTCTATGTTGAAGTAAGGGTGGGTCAACCCTTTCCTTGGTTTCCCCAAAGAATATTATGTTGGAAAAAGGGTCAATCGACCCTTCCCTAGGATACCCCTCTACAAGAATTATATCTTGAAGGAAGGGTTGATTGACCCTTCCCTAGACCCCCCTTTGAAAAGAGTACTATTGCGGAGAAAGGGTCAGACACTTTTTGCATTCAATTAGTTTGAAGTTAACAAAGTGATTCTCATGTGAACCCTTTCCTCTTTCCTTTATCTCTTGGATTTGGGTTGCTACAAAAAATAGGTTGTGGACTCTCTCTCTCTCTCTCTCTCTCTCTCTCTCTCTCTCTCTCTNTGTCTCTCGATTTTGGGTTTCTACAATAATACAATATAAACTTTGGGTCCTCTTTCTCATTGGAAGAATCATCTTTTAGTTTTTCCATGTGCTTCCCCCTTAGCCAAAAAGCTTGTTGGTCAATTTATCTTTTGATAGCTAGCCATCTATGCAAGTGTAGTGTTTTTTCCTCTTTCGTTATCAATTCTTTATCTATCAAACCTCCCCATTTGGAAGGTTTATGGTCCCACCAAAACCCATTAGTTTGGGGACTTATCCTTTGTCATTCCATGAAGGTTTCACTCTTCATGGGATCCACTTGATTTGAAAATACTTGGATTTATTTATTGCTCTCTTCAAGTTCCACTAATGAAGTTTTGCATCATCCAAGTTGCATAAAGATTGGTCAAAAAGTAGTTGCATTCAATGCACCACCACTCTCTTTAGAGAAAAATTACTATTGGAAGAATTTATTTCTAGAAATTTACTATCTCATTGCTTAATAATTATCATTATAGGTTGTTTACTTGCACTAACTAATCTCTTGACTTGATTGATTGAAACCATAGATAATTTTTGTTTACCTTTATAAGCATTAACTAGAAATGGCTAACTATGTTTAATGAATGTATCATTTATGTTCGCTTGAACTATATTCCATCACAATCCAATATAGAAGAGATGTCAAAGATTATCCCAAGGGTTTATTTCAATTGGTTATTGCCATTGGTGTTGGCTATTTGGCTAGTTTTGTGTCAACAAGTGCTTGGTTCAAATCCCCCTGGATTAGGTGCACTAGTCTATACCAACAAGTTTACTAAGGGTTCCATCCATGAATGTGAGGTAACATCCCTTCAATTTCCCCAAGAGATTATTTCTTCAAAAAAAAAAGTGTTTCCAAAGACTACCCCACATAGATTTAATGGGACTACATTACATTCTACTTCATCAATAAAATGCACCGATATGCCAAATTTGATGTTCCATTGTCTTGTGAGTTGCATTTTGGCATCCTTGCAAAGCCATCCCGATGGATATGGTTTCTGATGTTTATGGGTATTTATTCTCAATTCTTTCACCAACACCTCAACGATCAATTTTTTCCAACTTACTAGGTCAAACAATGTAGTGACCTTTGTCATATTCATAGGTATTTTTATATAAAACAATTGCTCTCTCTTTTTACTGAGTTTTTCCAATTCATGCTCATTAGCTGGTGGTTTTTTCCTCCTCGTACAAGTGATCTTATCTTCCCATATCAAAGTCACATTCTAATTCTTGTCCCTCAATAATGATAAGAGCTTTCTTGGTTGCTTTCTTCTATTTTTAGGATGTCATTTCGAGTGCAATTTCCAATGTTTTTCCTTGGTATGCTCCTCTATATCACAATGGTTGCAATTATTCTTATTATTGTCCTCAATTTGAGCAATAATGGAATTCTTCTTCCTTTTTTCTTTTTATTGTTGGATACATTTGTTTGGGTTTCTCATTCTTCAAGCCAATGTTGGTTTTTTGTCCCTAGCCTCAATAAATAAGGCCTTATTATAAGCATAATCAAGGTTCTTTACCTCAAAGATGACTAATTCACTTATAATGTAGCTACACAAACCTCCTTGTTATTCCATCGATCCCTACTAATCCTTCAACTTGAGGTTCAACTTAATGGATTGCTTCTTGTTTTCAGTGATGTAGTCTCATACATTTATGTTCTTTGCTTGGAAACAATATTGTCACTTAATGCATTGTTATTCTTGATCAAAAACAGGATAATGTTGACTTTTTGTTAGTATTTGAACTCCTCAGAAGAAGCCAATGGGGTTTTCAAGGATTGCATACAACTCTCCCACCACAATAATGCATGACCAATGATTTTAAGTGGGGAAAGTATATCATTTTATCATCTTTGTATTCTTGGATAACAAAGTATTCCTCCATTTCTCTAAACAAACGATTGATCTTTTCGATGACAACTTGTCCATCATAGGTTGGTATAACATGTTTTTCCTTGAATTTGATTGGGTCAATGGAATAAGATGAGGAAGATCTACCATTGGGGAAGTTTATATGTTGCTTACCTTTGGTGTCCTCAATGTCTCTTCTTGCTTGGGCTTTACAAAGCATTTTTTCTTCTTGGCCACTATCTTCATGACATGGGTCATCATCTCTAGTAGAACAAAAATGCTCCACTCTAACATAAACCTAACTTTCATTCCCTCTTCAAGATGTTTTATTTCCATCTTTTTTTTTCCCTCTTTCTAAGGCTCGATGTAGTGGTTCTCCCAATGTATGTTTGAACCAAGCTCTCTTTCCTCCCAAGTGTATACTCAAACTTGGCTTTGATACCAATTGATTTGGAATCTTAGAATTTAATCCATAAACTGGAGTGCTAAACCACTCCCAATTCTTTACATGGAGTCTACGAAAATGATTAATTTGTGTTGTACGAATCAATGTCTTTTACCGACCTCTCTATTGTAGGTTTGATGTCTGTGTTCTACTAAGCATAATTAATTTCATGTATGTTCTTTATTTATATAAGAAACTTAACTATAGAGAATGAAAATAAGCCACAAATTACAAATATTCATACACAATGACATACAATGATTTTTGAACTACAAAAAACCTTTTTGGGAAATAAAATTAAAAAAAAAAACTCACATTTATTAATTAAACAATGATAAGCACTATGGTACAAGGAAGGTTGCTACAAACTTGCCACTTTTTGTATCCCGGTATCAAGGCTCGACAATAATTCTCTTGTGAACCCTCAATGTTCCAATACCACATCTCAATGCTCAACTTCTAAGCTATAGGAACCAACCAATTGATCAAAAATGGGGATATGTTTATTATATTATATTAGTGGAAAAGGCATTGCTCCATTTTATCCTCTTGTCTTTGTCTCTCAATTTTGGGTTGCTATATGACAAGTTTTGACTCTCTCTCTCTCTCTCTCTCTCTCTCTCTCTCTCTCTCTCTCTCTCTCTCTCTCAACTTTGAGTTATTACAACTATACATTGTGAACTTTGTCTTCTTTGTCTATGTCTATTAACTTTATGTTGTGACAACGATGAGCTATGAACTCTATGTCATCTTTCCTACTAGAAGAATTGCCTTTTCTTTCCTCCCCTTTTCCCTTGACCACAATAGTTGTTGGCCAACTACCCATTAGTTCACTAGGTGGTTAAACCCACACGGTGTCAATGTGGCTATTTCTCCCTCCTACTTTTCCAAAATCCTTCACAAATCACCAACTACCTTGAATATTGGCAAAAGTGAAAAAAAAAAAAATTTGAATTCTTATTTTATTGACAATGAAGATAGCAATCGTCTAATAGGTGGTCAAAGTTTCACCAAGTTGCATGTTTGTTATTGCAATGTGATACAAGCATCTTAGAACATAGTGTTATCCCTAGTCCAAGATCTGAAAGCCCATGTGAGATCCATCTCACCCTACGTTTGATGATATTCCCCATAATTCTATATCAATTACTTTTGTTTTTTTTTCTTGTTGATTTTTTGCAAGATGTTGGTGTACTCAGAGGAAATTACAAGTCTACCACTCTAACAATGAGAGAAAAAACTATTGACCATTCATGGTGTCATCTCCAACCATTTCTTTCAAGGAAAAAATAATTCCCGAACAATAAGAACCATTTTCTTTTTCTTTTCTCTAGAGGAGTAGGAGTAGAAGTAGAGGAAATAGACATGACCATCACATACCAATGCCAAGGAACCTACTATTTGTTAGCTTGTTGCTTAACCCCCATCCTTTCACCATAGGAAATCTTAATGGATATGGTTTTGAATGGGTTTTCAATCCCAAATTCTTCACCAACACCTCGAAGATCAAATTCTTTTGATTTCCCGAGTCAAACAATGCAATGACCTTTGTCATCTTCATCTATATTTTTATGTAGAACAATCACTCTCTCTCTATATATTGAGTTTTTTCAATTCATCCTCTTCAGTTGTTGGTTTCTACCTACTCATACAAATGATCTTCTCATCCCAAATCAAAGTCACATTCTATTTTTTGTCCTTCAATATTTGTAAGAGATTTCTTAGACTTAAGGTGCAATTTCCAACATTTTCCTTGGTATGTTCATCTATACTTTAATGGTTGCAATGATTCTTATTGTTGTCCTAGAATTGAGTAGCACTAGAAGTCTTCATCCTTTTGTCTTTTTGTTGTTTGATACCTTTGGGTTTCCAATTCCTCGTCGATGTTGGTTTTTTGTCCTTAAATTCAATAAATAAGATCTTACAAGCATAAGCAAGGTCCCTTACCTCAAAGAGGGCTCATTCCCTTATAATGTAGCTACACAAGCTTCTTTGGTATGACACAAATACCTACTAATCCTCAAACCGTTCAGGGTTTTCACAACAACTTGCTTCATGATTTTGGTGGTGTAGGATTGGGATTTTATGTTCTTTGCTTTAGCAAGAAGTATTGACATTTAATCCAATGTTCCTCTTGATAAGCAATATGATAACACATACTTTTCAATAGTGTTTGAATTCCTTTAAAGAAGCCAATAGGGGTTTCATGGATTGCATATATCTCTCTGACCACTTTAATGAATGGCTAATGATTTTTAAGCATCGAAGCATATCATTTGCTTATCTTTGTATCCTTGGATAACAAAGTATACCTCCATTTCTCTGAATCATTAGTTGAGCTTTTCAACATGAAATTGTCCATTATAGGTTGGTATAGCAAGCTCTGTCATGAAATTGAATGGGTCAATGGAAGAAAACAAGGAAGATCTATCGTTGGTAGAGGTTACACGTTACTTACCTTTGGTGTCCTCAATGTTCCTCTTCTTGTTTAGGCTCTACTAAGCATTCTTTCTTCTTCACCACTGTCTTCTTGAGATGAGACATCATCTCGAATAGCACAACAATGCTCTATTCTCATTGAAGAACCCTACTTTTGATCCCTCTTCAAGAAGTTTTATTTCCATCTTTGGTTGTTTACTCTTTCCAAAACTCCTTATAATGGTTCTCCCAATATATGTTTGCACCAAGCTCTCTTTCCTCCCAAATATATACCCAAACTGGACTATGATACTAGTAAATCTAGAAAGGTCTCAAAATTTAATCCAAACATAGAAGTGCTAAAAACACTTTCAATTCTTTACATTGAGTTTATGACAATGGTTAATTTGTGTTACAAGATCACAGTGTTTCACTAGACTCTTTGTTGTGATTTATTTCATATGTGTCGCTTAACATAATTAAACACAATGTTATGTTATTTATCTATACAATCAACTCAACTACAAACAACTAAAATAAACCACAAATTATATACAATCAGCTCAACTACAAACAACTAAAAAAACCACAAATTACATTGATGAGAACTATAGTGTAAAAGGAAAGTTTTTACCAACTTGCCACATATGTATTCATTGTTAAAGCTATACAATAATGCGCTTGTGAACCCTCAACGTTCCTCTTGCCTGTGTTACTTTCTTGAATCCCTTGAAGCTCACCAACTACATAAATTCGCACAAGTGAAAAACAATGAAATTGAATTTGAAGAATTCGAATCTAGTTATGGTCGAACGGGTGGTTATGAAATTGAATTTGAAGAATTCGAATCTAGTTATGGTCGAACGGGTGGTTAAAGTTCCACTAGCCTTCATATTCTCTAACTACCAATCGTTCTAGGTGATCAAAGCGCCGTAGGCCCTTTGCAATAATTCTGTGTTAATTATTTTTTTATTTTTTGCAATGATTCTTTGCAATAAGTCTCCCATAATTCTGTGTTAATTACTTTTGTCTTTTTTTGCCAATAGATTCTTTGCAACAATCTGGAGTACTCACAGGAAATTACAAGTCTACCACTCTATGTAACCTTCTGTAAGATAGAGAGAAAAAAGATTGTTCCCCATTCATGGCGCCATGTCCAGCCATTACTTTCCAGGAAATAGTAATTCCTCAACAACATCAACCATTTGATTTTGCTTTCCTCCAAAGGAGTTGGAACAGAGGAAATAGACATGACCATCACAGAGCAGTGACGATACACCTATTGTTTGTTAGCTCATTGCTTAATCCCCCTCCCATTCACAGTAGAAAACCCAAGACTTTTGCGGTCAGTAGAGCAGAGAATACAAACCATGCCTCTCACCGTGATATTAGAAGGCTGTGTAAGCAGGGCCGATTGAAAGAGTCGCTAAAGATTTTGGATGTTACAAACCAACTTTTGGAGTCTGATATTTATGCTTCATTATTGCAATTGTGCATCGAAAATAAGGCTTTCTCCGAGGGCAAACGAATCCACATCCACATGAATGAGAGGGGTTTTGTGGGTGACAGATATGTGGGCAACAAGCTTCTCAGCTTTTACGTCAAGTGTGGAACCCTGAGAGAGGCTCGCAGTGTTTTCAACCAAATGCCTCAATGCGAACGGGATGTGTGTTCATGGACTATCATCATTGCTGCTTATTCCAGACATGGGGTCGCCGAGGAGGCGCTGAATCTCTTTTGCCAAATGCAGGCGACGGGAATCGAACCCAACCACTTCACTTTCTCTGCAGTTTTATCAGCATGCGCAAAATTGGGAGCTCTGCAGCAGGGTATGGACATCCATGAAGAGATAAAAAATAGAAGGGGTAGTCGACTTCAGTCCTATGTTTTCGTGGGGAATGCCCTTGTTGATATGTATGCTAAATGTGGGCAAATAGAGAAAGCACGCGATGTGTTTGATAATTTGTGTAAGCGAGACATAGTCTCGTGGAATGCCATGATTTCAGGGTATGCCCAGAATGGATATCCTGGCGAGGCTCACATTCTCTTTATTAAAATGCCTCAAAGAGACGCGATGTCGTGGAATACCATAATTGCAGGATATGCACAGAATGGGCATCTAGATGAGGCTCTCAAGCTCTTTGAGAAAATGCCCAAGCCAAACGTTGTCTCCTGGAATGCTATGATTGCTGGGTATGTACAGAATGGGTATATTGATGAGGCTGTCAATTTTTTTCAAAAAATGCCTAACCCGGATGTTGTTTCATGGAATACAACGATTGCAGGATATGCTCAAAATGGTCGAAGCATGGAAGCCCTGGAGTTGTATCAACGGATGAAGGCTGTAGGTGTAAAGCCTGATTCCAACAGCTTTTCCAGTGTTCTCTCAGCTTGTACCAAGTTGGCAGCTCTGGAACAAGGTATGGAAATTCATGAGCACATATTAACAAGTGGATTGCAATCCGATGTGTGTGTGGCAAATGCCCTTGTAGACATGTACGCAAAATGTGGTGACATAGAGAAGGCACGCGATTTGTTTGACAAAATGCAAGAACGGAATGCCATTTCTTGGACAGCTATGATTGGAGGATATGCCATGAATGGCTGTGGCAAGGAGGCGCTTAAGCTCTTTGAAGAAATGCAGCAGCGCTCTGGTGTCATCCCCAACCATGTCACATTTGTGTGTGTTTTGTCTGCTTGTTGCCATACAGGCTTGGTGGAGGAGGGTCAAAAATACTTCAATCACATGACTCGGTCCTACAACATCATGCCTACAATGCAGCACTATTGCTGCATGGTTGATCTGTTTGGTCGCGCAGGGCTCCTTGATAGGGCACAAGACTTTATCAACAACATGCCAATAAAACCTGATGCTACCGTGTGGGCATGTTTACTGGGTGCCTGTAGGATACACAACAATATAGAGCTAGGAGAATATGCGGCAGGGCACATTTTTGTGTTGAACCCTGAAATTGCAACACCATATGTGTTACTGTCAAACATGTATGCTACTTCTGGCAGATGGGATGAAATTGAAAATGTGCGGAAATCGATGAAAGACAGGGGGATAAAAAAGTTGCCTGGATGCAGTTGGATTGAGGTCAATAAGCAGGTACATACTTTCCTCACTGGAGATAGGTCACACCCAGAAACTTCAAAAATTTATTCAAAGTTAGAGAGCTTGTCTAGGCAGATGAAGGCAGCAGGGTATGTGCCTGACACAAGATTTGTGTTAATTGATGTTGAAGAAAACCTGAAGGAAGAAAATCTTTGCCACCATAGTGAAAAGTTGGCAATTGCCTTCGGGCTTCTCAATACAGCCCCTGGTACAGCAATTCGGGTTATTAAGAACCTTCGAGTTTGCGGTGACTGCCACTCGGCAACCAAGTTCATCTCCATGATTGCTGCACGAGAAATTGTTGTGAGAGATGCCAACCGTTACCATCATTTCAAGGATGGACAATGTTCTTGTGGGGATTATTGGTGATCCTGTGCTAAACAGCCTATAATTTACAAACATTGGGTGAATTATAGCAGGCTTATCTGTACAGGTGAGCTATGCATTGCCGGAAAGGAACAGATATTAACTTTGGTCTATAACAAAGAGTAAAATGCAGTGCAGATCTGTTCGTTCTACAAAGAGGTTAGAACCTTCAACGGTGTGGTGACTGCCACCGTCACCAAGTACATCATCAAAATTGTTCTACAAAAAAATATTTTGAAGCGTTCCAGCCGTTATTATTATAATTTGAAGGATGGGCATCGTAATATATTTAGTGGCCTTCAATATAACCCTGGTGTGGTCCACGGGAGATTGATTTGCAGAGAAAAGATTGCAAGAAAAGTTTAAAGCTGTGGGGAATTACAAGGACTGCATCGATGTCTGGTTCCTCATAACATGAAGATAATTTTTATGAGCTTCATTAGGTCTCATTTATATTGCGAGTGCCCTTTGAATGTTCAATAAACAATTCACCAACTCAGAGTTCCTCTAGTTTATTCTAGAGAAGGTATTGGCAAAGAGAGGAGAGGTATTTATGTCATAGAAGCATTCCAAGACACAGATGTTAGAAGGATCCGACTTATTTTAATGGGCAAAGGAAGAAAGATGAATTTTAATCAGATAGATCCATATTATAAGTTTATTGTGATGAAGAAATCTATTATATAGAATTTGAAAGTATAATGATCCTTGACTCATGCACCATATAAAGAAATTTCAGCATAATGTTTGTGGCCATACCTCTACAAAACAAACAAGACACGCCAAACTGGTCATACCTCTAGAGAACACACAAGAACAATTGAAGAGATTTGTATATTCCCAAGGTCATTGAATGACCAAGGAAGAACCATGATTTTATTACTGTTATAAAGTTAAAGTGTTTCCGATTGCCCGCTCAAATGAGACAGTGGAAATCATTAGATTATATCTAAGATGCACTGAAAGAAACACGGAAATGGATATGTAAATGGGTTGGGCGGAGAGAAACGAATACGACAATTTTTCAAAAAGAGTGCGAGTATTAGTGCTGCTGAATCCACCACCAAATACTCTGAATTGGAGTCCCACTTCAACTTTTAATGTTAAAATACACATCAAGAATTAATAATAGAAGTTACATACTATCCAGGGATTGTTTTTTGTGTTTTTTTCGTCCTTTTTAAAACTTATTTGTTTACTATTTTCGGCTGGAGACACAGATTATAAGAGCTGAAACGTTTCAAAATTTCGATGGAAATGCCAGATTCCCACTTCCATTGACTGGTATAGCGTTTCCGAATTTTGGATATGACATGGAAACTTTTCAGTGGCATTTCCATGTCGTATCCCCTCAATTTCTTTGTTGACCCTTCTCCCTAAACGTTTCGAGTAACTTAGGATTATATTCAACTCAAATTTTAGAGAAATGGCTTTTGCTGGGAAGCCACATTAGTTAAGTCGTGGTCAAAGTAGCCACAAACGGAATCAGTAAGTTATGAACTGGAGTTCTAAACTGGCTTAGAACTGTTATAAAAATACAAATCATTAGACACCAAATATGCATAGTTTCCCATTTAAGCGTGAAAATAGAAAAAATACATTTAGATATAGTTTGAAATAGGGTATATTTCCCACACAATGTGTTTAAAACCTTCAAAAAGGGAATTGGTCCACTGCCCTAGCCAACGACCACCTGAAGCATTTGATTAATGCAAAAAGAATAGATTAAATGAAATTTTTTCACAATCAATTATTGAAAAATGACCCTTCATGCTTTCTAAAAAGAGGTCATGGACCAATAAAGTATTAAGTTATGTATCAAGTGTCATTAATATGAAGGAGCCTGTTTGCACCTTTAAATCACTCATGTGTTGGGCAGGATTGTAACTGTTGGATCAGTAAAGTACAAAAGCACACTAAGAAAACACACCAAAGCACAATTTAACCTAATATCACATTGGACCAAGTTGACCTTAACTAAATCAAAGTGCCTAAATATCCTAACACCCCTCTTAAGAATGACTTGGGATAGGATTGAAGAATTTACAATGTGACAAGAGAAGGAAGGAAGAATTAGAACCAATCCCGCTTAATCACAATTTCTTGAACATATAACATAGACCAAAGATTTCAGAATTTTGCTTCTGTGAGGGACTTTGTGAAAATGTCAGCAAATTGATAATTTGTATGGTGTTACCGCCAAAAATGCATGTCCATTTTAGGCCAGCAGCATTGTACCAGGGAGGTGTGAGTTTGGCAAGTGATTTCAGCTTTTACTGGAGCTATTATCATGAACAGGTCACAAATTTCAGTCATGATTTTTTCTTTGGGAATAAACACACATTTCTATTTTGCAGCTCATCATGAACAAGTGAGGATATCTTACGACCAGTGGCTTACTTGTTATATCAGTTCCAATTTCAAAGGATGTAAAGTCTCAGTATTCAATTCGTGAATATGTTTTTACAATCAAAGAGACTATTCCCAGAGTTATGATACAAAGGCCATAGGATTTGTAGATCCGCAATCCATTGAAATAAAAAATAGATGCATCATTCTTAATGATGTATTTTCAGGATGTTTTATTGAGAAAGGGGTCAGCTTTCATAGAATCTGAAAATCAATGAAGTCATATTCTTGGTCGTTTCAAACACTTTAGTTATGTTTATTCCAAGCAGCAGGGGCGCTGCCATCATTATGGTTTCCAGACCTGTTTAGAGATGCTTGACGAGCAGGAAGAAAACGCTGACAGATCTGTTTTCTTATGACAGTAAGGAGAGTGCTGCTGTTACCTTCACTTAGCAGCTCTCTTCAGAAGATATAACCAGCAAGGAGGAATGTTTTTGATGTTTGGGTGCATTCCTAAATCTGTGTTATGCAAAGAAAGCGCAGTCATATCAGCAATATAAAGGTGCCTCCATCCAGATATAAATCAGCCTCCAGAAATCTGTTATTGGCACATAAGAGGAAAGCACTCCACCTTGCATAATGAGAAATTCATACATTTCAAAGAGCTGGAAATATATATGGCTGTATGTAGAACATTTTTTTTATCCTCATCAAGAAACACCAAATGTTTAGATGAAGTGTTTGACTAATGAGCTTAACACATCATTTAGTAGGGGTTTTGGCATCATATGCAAGCAATAGGGAGAACGCCCTTCATGAGGCAATGACAGTTGTCATCTAGGTACACTTAAACATGGTCAAAACTTCTTCTTGGGAGGAACCTCCTTCATTTTGGGGTTGTTTGGAGGTTTTATTTTCATGTTCAAAGGATATATTCACCAAAGAAGAGGAGCACGCCACCTAGGGAGGTCTCCAATGCACGGAGATCAATAACCAGCCTGCTGCGGCAGGTGGTATATACACCGTCAGATATATCCTGGCGTATATACCAAGACAATCCGACGGTATATATACCAGCCGCCACAGCATTAAAGCCTGCACAGCAGGCTGGTTATTGATCGCCTCCAATGCACACTCCAAGTTATATGACTTAGTCAAAGTGGTTAGAGGACAGCGCTTCACCCAAGGAGGCATCTATTGTACTTTTCAAGGTAAGAGGGGTACATATTACTATGGAATTTCATCTCAAAAGATGTTTATGGCGTATTTTGAGGAAAGAGGTTCACTTTAAGGGAGCATCCAGCCTAGAGAAAATAAAAAATGTTGCTACACAAAAATTCCGGGATGAATGATCATTCTTAAAGCAAGGTGTTGCTATTTAGAGATGACACATGGAAAAAGGATCAATTATGTAATATCCCCAACTGCACTAGGCTAGGATATTATGACTTTCCGTGTAGTTATGTTGTTTCTTGTGGTGTTTTTGTCAAACAGTTTGCATTACATATGTTTCCCTGTTATAATTTGGTTGACAGTTTTCTACAAACATTTTGCATACATTCTACTAAAGACTTTTGTCAAACACATTGCATACAATTCAAGTGCACATGAGATAGAAGAGACAACATGAGCATTTTTATTATGAATGAAATCCCGAACACAACAATAACAAGTCTTTAATGGCTGTTATGGCAGCTGCATTACATGAATGAAAACACAACAATAACAAGCCAAACCCTGAAATAATGTCATGGCCTCCTCAATAGATCAGATCGAACCCTATAAGTGCCAAGAGATGGGCTCACGACCCTACTCACTACCTCCATGACTCCTCTATGGTTGAAAACCCTCACGGCCCTGCAAATAGAAGAAAGTCGAGCCCTCTAGAAAACCCCACGAGCCTCCCAAGTGCTAACGATCCTTCAATAAGACCCGCATGGCCTCCTCAAACCCTCACAGATTAGCAAAGATGGGCCACGGCCTGCTCTAAACCCTCACGGCCTCCTCAAACCCTCACGGCCCTACAAAATATGAGTCCATCCACCCTAAGGAAGCTCCACGAACCCTCTCTCCCAGCCGCTATACCTCCACGCTGAAGTAGAACAACAAAGATGATGTTAAAATGAAGATCTCGGATGGATCCTCCTCCTTTTCTGGCTATGGTGGATATTACATCACTGAAACCAAACCACAATGGAAGGGTTTTTCCAAAACCCCAACGAAAACCTTGGCTCACAAGAGCACTCCAAACAAGAGATCAATCCAAAACATAATAATGAAAGTGAAGCACTACCCCTTCTTTTATAATCCTTTAATGACCCTTCTAGATCTTTCCTCTTTGACTTAATCCAACATGACCCTTATTCCTCGTTTACTTTTCACTTAAAAATTAAAAGTCACTTTTACTAATGTTTAAGTAAATATTAATCTAAAAACTACTTTATTACCCTTTATTAAATGTCACTTTAGAAATATAACATCTCCTAGCTAAGTGACATCAAATAAACCTCTTGACTCCCCTTTTCTTCACTAACTATAGCCTACGGGAGTCATATAGGCTACTAATCCTTCCATCATGATCACATGGAAGGGTGAATTACAGTGCTCCCTTCCCAAGATTGCTTGTCCTCAAGCAACTCCAACCGGGATGTTGTAAGATCTTCTCTCCCTCCCAAGTGGCATCTTTTGCGGGCAAATATTTCCATCTGACCAAGTACTCGTGAATCACTTTTCTCTTCAACCTCCTCTCTCTTAAATCAATAATATTCTCTGGAGTCAAAACCAACTGTCCTTCCTCATCCACTGGAGGAAGATCTGTTCAAGTGGTAACCTACTGTCCCAACGCCTTCTTGAGGCAAGATACATGGAAGATGTTGTGAATCCTGCTACCCTCTGGCAACTCCAACTCATATGCCACCTCTCCAACTCTCCTAATCACCCTGTATGGTCTATAGAAGTGAGGATTCAATTTCTTTGCACCACTCTTCTTTAGTGAGAATTGTTTGTATGGTTGCAACCTCAGAAAGACCAAATCCCCAACTTCAAAGTTGCGCTCCACCCTATGCCTATCTGCATACATCTTCTATTGATCATGGGCAACCTATAAGTTCTCCTTCGAGACTCTAAACATTTATTGTTTCTCCTACAACCAATCTTTGGCCTTGGGGGCCCTGCTTTCCCTGAATGCCAAATCCATAAATGATGGAGCATTGTAACCATACAATGCCCTGAATGGACTCATATCGATGGACATGTGATAAGTGGTATTATAACAGTGCTCTCCAAGATGCAACCACTTTATCCAAGCCCTCTGTTGTCTCGACATATAGTTCCGCAAGTACCCCTCAATCCACTTGTTCACTATCTGTGTCTGCCCATCCGTCTGAGGGTGATAGCCGATACTAGGTGTCAACTCTGTCCCTGATAACCTGAACAGCTCATGCCAGAATGCACTGAGAAATATGTTGTCCCAATCATTGACTATGTATCTCGAAAAACCATGTAGTTTGAACACCTCCTTGAAGAATATGTCTGCCACTTGAGATGTGTTATAATTTTAAGGAATGGAAAAGAAGTATGCAAACTTGGTTAACCTGTCCACCACCACATAGATACAGTCCATGCCCTGTACCTTCAGTAACCCTATGATAAATTCCATGGAGATGCTCTCCCACTTTGGCTTTGGAATAGGTAACAACTAAAGCAAACCTGCAGGATGTGTAAGCTCCGACTTGTTCCGCTGACAAGTCATGCACTCCCTCACATACCGTAGTACATCCTCCTTGAGACCCTTCCAAGAGAATCTCTCCCTCACCTACATGTAAGTCTTCATATATCTCAGGTGCCCTGCCAATGGTGCGTCATGTACTACTCTTAGGATATTATCCTTGAATGTGGACTCAGAGACAAGGTAGATCCTATCCTTATAGTAGATGATGTCATCCACTACTTTGTACTTGTCATCCTGAATGATGCCCTCCATAAGCTCACAAGTGAATGTATCCTTAGAGTACTCCACCAAGAAAATGGACTTCTAGTCGACTGAGATATCTGTCATGGAAAAGGCTACAGGTCTCCTAAAAAGGGCGTCAACAACTACATTTTTTTTCCCTTCACATACTCAATGTTAAAGTCATACGTTGCACCTTACTTGCCCATTTTTGTTGTCTCTTGCTCAAGTCTCTCTGCTCCAAGAAATACCTCAGGCTGTTGTGGTCGGTCCTCACCACAAAGCGTCCTCCAACCAGGTATTGTCTAAACTTGGCCAATGCATGCATGATGGCCAACATCTCCTTATCGTAAATGGGGTAGAGTCTTTCTGGCTACCTCAGCTTCCTGCTCTCGAAAGCTATGGGGTGTCGATTTTGCATCAACACCACTCATATCCCCTCTCTAGATGCATCACACTCCAACACAAATGGTTGTGAGAAGTATGGAAGCACTAACACTAAGCAAGTACTCATCACCTTTTTCATCCTGTCAAATGCCCCCTGCACCTCCTCTGACCATCTGAATGCTCTCTTCTTGGTGAGATATGTCAATGGCGCACCAATTTTTGAAAATCCTTTCACAAAGCACATGTAGTAGCTACACAATCCAAAGAACCCCTGCATCTATGTAATAGATCTAGTTGTGGGACAATCTAATATCTCATGGATCTTCTCCCGGTGCACCTGTACGCCCTGAGCGCCAATCACATGTCCCAGATAGAGAATCTCTTTCATCCCAAACTCACACTTTGCCTCCTTGGAAAACAACGATTGCTCCTCCATGATGTTGAGAATCTCATCAACATGCCTCAGATGCTCTTCCCAAGTTTTGTTGTAGATCTGTAGATCATCAAAGAATACTAGTAAGAACTTCCTCAACTACTTGTTGAAGATATGGTTCATACAAGACAGGAAGATTGTCGGTGTGTTATTTAACCCAAAGGACATGACTAGAAACTCATAGTGCTCGTAGTGACATCTGAACGTTGTTTTGTGGATGTCCTCCTCTCTGACCCGAATCTGATGGTACCCTGATCGAAGATCAATCTTTGAGAAGTACACTGCCCCATGCAACTCATCGATCTTGGGTATCGAGTATCGGTTCTTGGTTGTCTTCTTGTTCAACGCCCTATAGTCAATGCACATCCTCATCATGCCATCCTTCTTCTTCACCAATACCACTGAAGAAGCGAAGGGACTAGAACTAGGTTTGATGTGTCCCATCTCCATCAACTCTTGTATGGCCTTCTATAACGCATCCTTAAACTTCTTCGAATGCATGTATGGTGTAGTAATCACGGGTTTTGACCCCTCTTCTAACTCAATGACATGCTCAAATCCCCCGTCAGGTGGTCTCCTTACTAGTATCAATCTGAACACTTTGTCATGCTTCTCAAGCAACGCTTGGATGTCCACATGATAGTGTTGGTGGTCATGTGATGGTTTCTGCATAGTGATCAAACACTCTGTTGTGCAGAGCACGTCACCATGTCTAAATATGGCCTCCATGCGTTTGTTTGACATGATCTTAGGAACTCTTGTTGACATACTTCTCAAAATAATTCGTTGACCCCCTGTGTCCCTGAACTCCATCTTCATGACCTGATAGTTCATGGTGAAATCTCCAAGTGAGTACAACCACTGGACCTCTAATACCACATTGGTGTCCGCCAAATCCACTACATAGAAGTCATCGGTCAATGTGTAGTTGCCCAATGTCACATCCAATCTTCTAATCCATTGAGTATAAGTCATGTTGTACTCATCTGTGACTTCCACGCTGAACTCCTCAAAGTCCTATGTAGGGATGTGTCTCCTAATGACAAGTGTTGCATCAATGAAGTTGTGGGTGGCCCCACCATCGATCAGTGTTGTAACTCTTTGCCCCTGCAAAATGCCTCTAATCTTGAAGGTATAATATCTGGGAGCTCCTGAGAGTGTGGCAATGGTCACTCCCTTGACACCCTTATGTGTCTCATCAGTGCCTTCTTGGGGACTCTGTCCCCCATGTCCTGGGTCCCCATGACGGTGTCATGTAGTATGGTTGGCCTAAAGTCTTTCACCCACCCTCTCAATGGCTTGGTTAAACCCTTTGTGAACAACATCACCAACCTCTGCTTAGAGATGCCTGTCACCATAACTGCCATCCTCTGGAAGTCTGTGACATATGCCTCTGGTGTGCATGTCTATCTCAACTAAGCCAACTCCCTGAAGTGGATCTCGAGATCCTTCTTATCGAACTTGTCCATCAACCTCTGGCTGAAGTCCACATATGATGTGATGTTGGCATGCCCTTATGTCACTAGCCCATGGTACCACCACTCATGAGCTTATCCATCCAAGTGTAGGGTGGCAAACTTAATTGCCTCTGCCTTTGTCATTGAGTCAAGTTGGAAGTAAGTGTCCAACTTATGTACCCAAGCTCTAGTTGTGCTCCTGGAAGATCCATCAAAAGATGGGATAGACAACTTTTCAACCTTGCACAAAAGATCATATTTATGTTGGTTTTGTGTTTCTTTGTTCCATTCCCTAGGCATGTTCCTGTACTTGATGTTGCAGTAGTCTTGGTAAGACATTGTTACCTGAATATCTTCCCCTAACGCCTAGTCCCTGAAGTAGATGGTAAAATCATCATTCTGACCTTGTTGCCTCTGTGCTCCTATAGGCTGCTCCTCAAGGAACAGTGGCAATATTTGCCTAGGCGTCCTCTTCCTCTTGTTTGTGGGACACTCTATAGTCGGATGTGGGTATTGCTACCATATGAGTGATCTCTACCTCCTTTGTAGTTGTCCTTTGCATGTACTTTGTCACCTCCATGGAATCCACTGAGTCCTTTCTGACATGCATCAAGTTGGTGTTAATATTATGGTAGCTGCGGGAGGTATTTACCTCTACATGTGAACCTGACGAGAATAGAAGACTCCGGGAAGCAAGAGAAACCATAATGAATTGGCTAATAACCCTAGAAGCCTTGTCGGCTCAAGAATATAATTTATATTAGGCTATTAGCCTCCAAGAGAAGAAGTCGGCCAGAATTAATAATAATATACTGAACAGACACATACCCAAAAGGAGAAGTCGGCCCCAGTAAATTGGCAGGATTACTATAAATACAGGGCGCCAGTTTTTCATTTGTCACATCTCAAGACTGCAGTTTTCCCAGTTGGTGCGCACTGCAGTTGCAGTTGGTGCGCAGGTTTGGAGGAGGGTTGCAGGTGCAGGTGCAGCAGCAGCAAGTTTCAGTATTTGGTTTGGATATCTCTTGGCTAGGGTTTGGGACTATCTGATCAGTCTTTTTGTTGCGCTATCCTTGGGGAGAGATGCGTTGCCCTTTGTTTGGCTATCTAGCCTAGGGTTTGCTTCCGGAGGAATTCTCAGGTCAAGGTTAAGGTGCTCAGAGGGAGGCTTCGGCCTGTGGTTGGGTGACGAGGGTATCGTCAATGTTAAAATGAGCACACCATCTTCTATATTCTAACAGGTTATGGGCCCACACCCCTTCAGTCAGCCTAAAACGCTGGAAGGAAACATAGCCGCTAGATATTGAGCTCGTTGAGGAACTGCC
>JASDQU010014945.1:104199-128058 GCA_032191745.1 Picea mariana
TCTATCCTTGTTCTAATTGCCTTGAAGACTATCAGCAGACTATTGGAGATGATCATTCAGATGAATGATGAACAGAGATTTTCCAGATGGAAAACAGTTCAGAGCTTTCACTCCTCTTGTATCACTCTATGGTGAGAGTGACTTATCCAGCATCATATCTAACTACTCAAATGAAGTATGGTTTCGAGAGATGATGCAGCTGATAATGATGGTGATGCTCATGATCTAGTCATGAAATAGTCTAGATGACTATATTGATGCTACCGGGTAAATGGTATGTTTTGTGCTCAAGTCCATTACCTGTAAATACCTCTCTAGCTAGGAGGGAGTGTTAATATTATGTTAGTTGCGGGAGGTATTTACCTCTACATGTGAACCTGACGAGAATAGAAAACTCCGGGAAGCAAGAGAAACCTTAATGAATTGGCTAATAACCCTAGAAGCCTTGTCGGCTCAAGAATATAATTTATATTAGGCTATTAGCCTCCAAGAGAAGAAGTCGGCCAGAATTAATAATAATATACTGAACAGACACATACCCAGAAGGAGAAGTCGACCCCAGTAAACTGGCAGGATTACTATAAATACAGGGCGCCAGTTTTTCATTTGTCACATCTCAGGACTGCAGTTTTCCCAGTTGGTGCGCACTGCAGTTGCAGCTGGTGCGCAGGTTTGGAGGAGGGTTGCAGGTGCAGGTGCAGTAGCAGCAAGTTTCAGTAGCAGCAAGTTTCAGTATTTGGTTTGGATATCTCTTGGCTAGGGTTTGGGACTATCTGATCAGTCTTTTTGTTGCGCTATCCTTGGGGAGAGATGCGCTGCCCTTTGTTTAGCTATCTAGCCTAGGGTTTGCTTCCGGAGGAATTCTCAGGTCAAGGTTAAGGTGCTCGGAGGGAGGCTTCGGCCTGTGGTTGGGTGACGAGGGTATCTTCAATGGTAAAACGAGCACATCGTCTTCTATATTCTAACAATTGGTTCCCTCATTGTCCCACCAGCTGCGTGAGCACCTCGAGGGTTTGTTGTTGGTACCTAGCCATCTCTTCTTGTCTTTGGGATGTCTCATTATGTCCCTTGGCTAAGTCACTCAGTATCCTGAGCATACTCTCCTCTGAAGTGTCTCGTTTGTCTCCCATGACTTCTTCTTCCTCTGATGACTCTGATCCTAGGAATAATGCCAAAAACCTGGAATAATGCCACGACCTCCTCAATAGATGAGATCGAACCCTCTAAGTGCCAAGAGATGGGCTCATGACCCTCCTCACTACCTCCAAGGCTCCTCTATGGTTGAAAACCCTCATGGCCCTGCAAATAGAAGAAAGTTGAGCCCTCTAGGAAACGCCACGAGCCTCCCAAGTGCCAACAATCCTCCAATAAGACCCTCACGACTTCCTCAAACCCTCATGGCCCAGCAAAGATGGGTCACAGCCTGCTCTAAAGCCTCACGACCTCTTCCAAAGCTTCATGGTCTCTTCAAACCCTCACGACCCTGCAAAATATGAGTATGTCCACCCCAACGAAGCTCCACGAACCCTCTCTCACAACCACTATACCTCCATGCTAAAGTAGAACCACAAAGATGATGCTCAAATGAAGATCTTGGATGGATCCTCCTCCTTGTCTAGCTAGGGTGGATATTGCACCACCGAAACAAAACCACAGTGGAAGGGTTTTTCCAAAACCCCAACGAAAATCGTGGCTCACAAGAACATTCCAAACAAAAGATCAATCCAAAACATAATAATGAAAGTGAAGTGCTACCCCTTCTTTTATAATCATTCGATGATCCTTCTAGATTTTTCCTCTTTGACTTAATCCAACATGACCCTTATTACTCTTTTACTTTTCACTTAAAGATTAAAATTTACTTTTACTAATGTTTAAGTAACTCTTAATCTAAAAGCTACTTTATTACCCTTTTATTAAATGTCACTTTAGAAATATAACATCTCCTAGCTAAGTGACATCAAATAAACCTCTGGACTCCCCTTTTCTTCACTGACTATAGCTAACGGAAGTCATATAGGCTACTAATTCATCCTCCCATCATGATCACATGGAAGGGGACATTACAAATTTCAGTATGCATGATGTAGTCAAATAAAATTAAACAGTCCTTTGTACAATATTTTATTATGATTTCTTGGAGGAAAGAGTGGATCTAGATCTCTCTAACGAATATTTTATTGTAAGAGAGGTTGAGTTAAGACTATAAAATAAAGAGATCTCGCATTTGCAAAAATATGGTTGGATTTGTTGGAGATCCCCTCCAAGCTTAGTTGAAGATCTATTGGGAGGAAAAAGTCAAGGGGCAAGTTCATATGTGAGATTTTTCATCTCTCTTTCCGTGTTCATGGATGACTAGAGTATATGCAAGGATTGCCATTGTTTTGATACTAGAATAACCTTTGTGAAAGGTAGTTGTACTCCAATAAGAAGAGATTAGGGTTTGAGGTTGCAACCCTCCTTAATCCTTGATGTAACTTTGAATTGTGGGGAATTTTCTGTTGTAATTGCAGATTGAGTGTGGAAAATTATGGCCCTCTTGATCTTGTGACGGAATCAGATTTGAAGATGCGATGTCTTGTTGGGTTGTTCATTCAATAGAGTTGTCCCACTTTGTCATTTTCATTTTTGGTTTCATGTTATGGTTGTTCTTTCACTATTTAATGAATGCACATTCTTCTTGGCTATAATTTTATGGTTGTGATGGGGCATATTTTATAAGGTCTCTCACTTATTTTTGCACAACCTAAAACTATGTTTTGGACTAATTATCGTACATTAGTGTATGGTTTAATTACTTTTTCTCCATAACATACAAACCCTCTAGTTCGTAGATCTTGACTCCATCGCCCATTTGATAGGCACTAGTCTTGGAAATCCACCCCACCTTAATCTAAGGAATATCATAAACACTTTCCTAGGGATTTCCCCCTTGTGTCAGAGTACCCCCTTGTGTTGAAAGAGAGTTGGTCTAAAGTGAGAGGAAGTGTTGTTGTGGTGACATTGGGAAACCTTCCTAAGTGCCTCTAGGGTTGCACTTGGTTTTGGACTTTGAATATCTTGAGTGTGGGTTTAGGAGGTAACATTTCGGCACCATTGTCGGGCACAAAGTCTAGTTCCTGTTATTTAGTGGAGTGGCTACAGTGATATGATGAGGGAATTTCTTTGAAGACCTTATTGTCATCTAGCGACTCCATGAAGGAACGAATCCCTATTCCCAAAGATTTTGAAGTGACTTGTTGATTGTAGAGGTGAGGCCATTCAACAAAACTTGAAGGCATTTGAAGCTTCACCTAGTGGCTCCACAAATATGAAAATAAGGTATGTTGGCTGAGTGTTTTTCAAATTTCATATCAGCTTCACAGATTGAATATTTAGAAGTGAATAAATATGGCGTTGCCTCCATGGATGGTCGAGTGGTATGCTTCTTTTTATTTTTCGAGTATCCTAGGATTTCCAAGTGAGCTCCCAAAGCCATTTTGGGATTATCACATTGCAAAATTTCATGGATGTATTGATTCAGCTACAGTACATATTTCATCCTGCATGAGAATTATATCAGATCTTGATATTTTCGATGAGGATGTTATGATGAAAATGTTTGCACTCACCTTGGAAGATGGAGTTGTAATGTCCCAGCTAAATTTGTTGGTCTTTTTCCTAGTTTAGTGGTGTAAATATATTGTCAAACAGTTTGTGCACAAGGAAATCTCAGTCACAACCTGCATATATTTTCACTTTCCTCTATGACTTACAATATCATACTCAAGATGATACCCAAAGACTTTATTTGCATTAAAATATGGCACAACGGGAATACATAAATATCTCAGCAAATAATGTAATAACAAATGATATGGCACCTGGTATATAATTTCAACAGAGGTTGTCCTTGCAAATATAGTGAAGGATATATGTTGTAAATGTCAATTATGTGTGCAACAACTCTACTGGAACATACAAGTCTGATATATATATATATATATATATATATTATACTTTGTTGAGGATGCAATGTTGTAAGTAGTGAAATCGACCCAACCAGTGATGTATAACATCATCAACAACTAAATTCAACCCATCATCATATAAGCTCCATCCTGGCAGTGAACTCGCCCCCCACACCCTGATAATTTGGTTCCTTGTTGAGATGGTGCACCCAACACCACAGAGTCCCACCCCACAACAGTTTAATCAGCCCAAAATCAAGGGAAAACTCGCCCAACTTCCACATCTAAACACCAACAAACTGATATTCGCCCAGCAAAGAGAGATTCACCCCACAATAAGAAGATAAGGCCAGAACTCGGTCTCTTTAACCAGAAATTCGCCCAACAAAGAGAGAATCGCCTCACAACTCAAGAAATACAACCTACAAACTTAGTTCGTCTTGCCTCTACCCAAACTCAGTCTTTTCAAAAGGGATTTGGCCCATACACAACAAAACTCTGCCGCCAAACAAGAAAACTCAGCTTCAATGAATAACTCAACCACTAACAATGAAATCTCAACTATAGGAAAATAAACTCACTTGCAATGAAAGCAAAATGAAGAAATATGAGTGATATTTTTCCAATGACCAACTAGGGTGGATAATGAAATCTCAACTATAGGAAAATAAACTCACTTGCAATGAAAGCAAAATGAAGAAATATGAGTGATATTTTTCCAATGACCAATTAGGGTGGATAGCCTCACCACCCAAACCAATCTCTAAACTCTCTATGGGTTTTAGTACCAAGATCCAAAGTCACAAGAGCTCTCTCAAAATCAATTTAGAAAATAAGAAGTGAATAATGAGAGAAAGCACCCTCATTTTCCTTTTATCTCCTAGTTGACCATTTTTTCGGACTCTTTTACCCTTTTAATAAAGTGAACTGACTTTTATAAACTTTAAGTCACTTAAACACCCATTTTTATAACTCTTTTTAATGTCAGAAAGTGATTAATTGGTTTTTAAGACATTCTCGGACATCGAAGTCCCTTTCTCGTCATCCCAACCTTTAGATATTTCTATCTTGGTTCCAATGAACTATTGCACAAAGGTATTCTCTCAAATAATATGATCCAAATAATATCTTCAATGTCTTTAATTAAAGTATGCTCAATAATAACCCAAACTTACGGAAATCGTCGGAATGCCACGGAACCAAGAGAGAACTGTGCGGAAATGATCTTGATGATGAAATATGGTGAATGGACTAGCTTGGCCCCCATATAACTCCTCCAAATTTTCCAAGCTCATTGTTATCCTTGATTTACTCCTCTGGTCAGGATAACATAAACTCATAAGGTCACCTCTGATTGCAGGGCAGGGGAATCCAAAAAAGAGGGGACATTATAGTCCTCCCTTTCCAAAGATTGTTTGTCCTCAAGCAATGCCATCACAACCTGACACTCTATCGACTGATCCAGACCGAAACTGAAAATGATACTAGGGTCCCAAACCACCCTGGAAGATGTGAAGCATCCTTCACTCAATGCATGATCCGACAAGGTGCGGACATAAGAGGTCTCTTGAATACTACCGCTAAGTAGGGAAACTTGATACTACAATAACTCGATCAACCCCTCAAAGAACTACTCTGCTAGGGAACCAAACTCATGAAAACAAAAACTGACTCTTGTCTCTGTTTTAGTTGTCAAACTCTCTAGTACTGAAATCCCACTGTCCCAAGCTAACCTCAGAAAAGAACCACCATACTGACGTTGTGTCACTCTGATCATAACCATCCGACCATCGTTCCCAATTTACATCCTGCTCTTCGGGAACTCCAAGATGAAATACTTGTAAGGGATGAGCCTACTATCATGAATAGTAACCTGCATAGAAATCCAAGTAAAGTCATGGCTTGCAAATCCACTGCCATACTTGATCTCGAATATCAGAAAAAGAATTTTGTCTCGATCACTAGTAATGACTCTAAGTTGATCATGGACTCTAAACATCTCTCCACTAGATAACTTTGTCACCTGTGTTTCCCCATACTCTAAAGAAATCACCAAGAAGTGTGTGAACTATGACGACCAATCAATTGTTGTACACATACCATCTGCTCCCTGCACCTTCGGTAATCCTTTGATGCAATCTATCAACATGCTCTCCCACTCTTTCTCGAAAATGGGCAAGGTTGCATCAACCCTACTAGATGAGTGTGCCCTGAATTGTTATGTTAACCAATTGTATACTCTCCCATATCGTCCAACATATCGTCGACAAAGTCCCTCCATGCGAAACTCTCTCGAACCGGTCCATAAGTGGTAAAGTCACCAAGGTCCCATGTGAGCATGTATGATGTGGAGAAACCTCTACTCATAGCACTAATATGCAAGGGGATAACACAAAAATCCTCCTGAATGCCTATGATAAACCAGGAAATCATAAGTTGCACAAACTCGGTCAACTCCTCAGAAGACCACTCCTCCATGCAACCAATCCTGAGCATTTCCATAGTAAACTCTGAAAAGAAAAAACTAGCTATCTCATCTGCATCGACTACCAAGTTGTCAAGCACCGCATTCCCCGAGTCCCTAACTAATCTTTGAGGGGAACCATCATGTTGATATTGCACCCTTATGATCATGACCATATGATCACCATGCTTAGACTATGCTCTACTCTCCTGGACCCCTAAGTTGAACTCACTATCCTAGATCATGTCTCGCCAAAGCATCTCAGTGAAGTCAAATTCTGCCAACCCATGGATAGACTCGATCATGTATATCATGAGGGAAAATCTACCTCGTCCTATAGGACAAAGTTCAACAACTCCTCTCACAATATCCTCACAAAAACACAACCCAATCACTAACACGACCATTTCAATCATACTCATCGTTTGAAACAGTCTATCACTCTGATGAATGCCAGGATCCCACCATCAAATTGGAAGTCCACCACTTCTAATGTCTGTGACAATCTCTGTGAACCACTCCAACAGATTCTGGATCTCCTCATGTGCACTCTATACATTGATCATATGGTCCAAATGAAAAACCCATGTCATGGCCACAATGCCACCTGTCTCATCCAACTAACTTAGGTGAACCTCCCTTGTCCTATTGTATATAATGAGGGCATCAAATAATACAAATAGATGCCTCTGCCACTGCTTGCAAGACTGGAGAGTGACTAGTGTGTTGGTCAACCCCAAGGGCATGACCGAGAAATCATAATTAAATCTGGAAGCAGACCTACAACTATCTTGCTACCTTACCCTCATCTGATGATATACTAGATGTATATTGTCCCAAAACTCCACTATCCACTATTGTGTGCCAATGAATACCCCTGCATATTGTTGCCTATCACTGAATCGTCTTGTACCATCTTGTATCCCTTATGCACTATTGTATCCATCCCTCTACTGGTGTTGCCTAAACCTGTATCCTAGAGCATGTCCATGTATGCCATATACATGTCCACCCAATCCATGGATGCATATGCTTTCCTGTGGTTTGGTCCACGAAGAATGTGCTCAACTATCTCCTTCGTAGCTAAGCCTTGATCCTTTAGTGAGATCTCTAAAAGAAATGGCTCGTGATCCCTACAATGAAAAATAGGAGCATAGTCTAAACCCTATGCGTCATACCTCTCCTCAAACACCTACAACTCTAACTGTTCCTTGTGTGGGATCGTCACAAGAGACTCCTTCCTCAAATCATGAGTGCCACTCATGCCCACATGTGTCACGGCTCTCAGAGATGATGGAGTCTCTGTTGTAAGTGACGAGGACCGTTCCAAACTCAACTGGTAACAAAGCTCCTCAACCTCCCTTTCCTTGTATTCAGTGAACTCGAGAGCAAGGTCCCTATCCATGAACAACTGCAAGTAATCTTATTTCATCTACTTTAGTGCCTCTTTTATTATGTGCAATTGAGCACTAATGACACCACCTGCAACTCTTTTTTGTCTCTTCTCCATCTGGGTTTTCCAAATAATATCTTCAATGAAATTATGAGCATCATCTTCCCTTGTCAACAATTGTACAATTTGTTCCTCTGAGACCAATAACTGGTCCTTCAAGTCCTACATTATTGAAGGCCTATCTTCATATTCATTATAGTGGCATGGACTATCTCACAAGGGATTCTCTTATTTACTTTCATCTGAAAGAATGTTATCCCCATCAACACCAACTGAATTACTAGACAATACCATGCAATGATGGGACTCATGTGGACTGTCATCCTCATACAAAATTTCTGATTTGTTTTCATCCACCAAATCATCCCCTTCTTTGTCATCCTCCACGCATGGCTCTTTAGAAGAAAGATCAATATCCCATGGAAATTTTTTAAGTACCCATCCTTTGTCATATTCTAGTACAATTATGTATGCATTGTCATAAGTATCATAGATAGGATAAGGCACGAGATCCTCATCAAACTTAGGTTCTAGCACACCATCATCATCATGAGCATCACTACTAAGGTATGATGTTGAATCCTCCACATTGGTTGATTGGGACACTTCACCATATGTGCCATCAAGCTGTCCATCATGTGCGCTAGTGTTATAGGCCTTATAGGACAACACTAAAGGTGTATTAGACATTGTTGTGTCGTCATCCTCATTTTTAAAAGCATTAGAATCTTCAGAAACTAGTACCTTTTTCCTCAACACCTTCACTTTATTGTCCACTGATACTTGGGGTTCATAACACTCAGGATGCTTGATGGTGAAAAACTCCTTGACTGATGTTGTTTACTACTCTCTCTTCCTACTCTTGGGTTGACACAGATTCATATCTAAACAAGTTTCTAACAAAACCCCCTAAAACTATCGCCCCTCCTGGTAGACAAGAAGGCAACACAGCACACTGAATGTACTGTGCAGTCTCACCTGAGATAGTCCTATGGGTGACTGCAATGCTCAGATGCTTATAGTCTAGGAAAGAGTGGGGATCTTGGATTGCAATTAATCTTCTTAAGCCTTGTCCTGGTTGTTATTTCTATTATTCTTAATATTCTTTTATCTGTTAAATCTATGCATGCATTCTAACAGATCTAACCTATAACAGATCTCACAGATTTATCCATTCATCCACTCATAGTTTAACTACTTATAGAAGGTAACATGCAATCAATCACAACACATAACACATATGTTACCGTTGTTCACCCCCTCCTGGGCTACCTCCACAAAGATCTGACTTCTTATGTTATTTTATTAAGAATCTTGTAATAGATGGCGTTGCACGCACTACAATTCCGATCATACAATCTCAAAACAATTTTCACGATTCTCTATGAGGCCGACTATATCGCACCAAGCTCCTCAGCCTGCGATCTAACCCTCAAGATCTAGCTACTTGACTCTCCTACAACTCAACAACTTACAAAAAAATGGTATCGGGTCTTACAGTAGTTTCCTTAACCGAATAGAACAAAACCTAGGAACCTCTACTTAGGCCTCCTAGGTACTTATTTATACTAACTTTTAGCTTATCATCCATTACAATCTCTTATAAAAACCCTAATCGTAATGTGGTTAGTCTTTCCTCCATGCACGCCTTGCACTCTTTCCTTCTTTGCATGCAGCTTTCCCTCGCACATGATGCCTTTCCTACCAACTGTCTTTTTTCAAATTAAGCTTTATCTTCCCAAAAATGTGTTTTTCCTCAAAATTGGCCTGTGCCCAACAGGCCCCTAACACTGACATGTGGCTCGTCTCAAGCCACTTAGCTAGTGTGCATTGCCTCGACAGTCTCTTCTAGGCTGTGGAACTTCTCTGCAAGTTCCCTTCCTTTTGCCTGGACCTGTGCAACCTTCTCTGTGAGCGCTTCTATTGCTTGCCCTGTGATATCCTTCTCAATCATTGATGCACAATATGTTTGTGCTTGTGCTATGTTCTTCTTCTCCTCCTCCAACTACGTGATCATCTGCAGTGCTTTCTCTTGAAGGGGTTCCATATGCGCTTGTTTTTCCTGCTTCTGCGTCTGTGCTACTTTTAACTTTGCATGCAACTTCTTCATCTATTGTGTTCCTTTCAGACACTCTGTGATACTCATTGTCTTCTGCCTCTGCTTGAGGTATTGGATTGTTGTGCTTACTTTTCCTTCTTCTTGGTCCCACTGCTAGACCTACTCGTCATCCTCCAGTGGTGTCTAAAGTTGCATTGCTTTGTCAAACCATCATGTTGCTACGTTGATTTGTCTTTCCATCTCATCGATTTGTCTTGCAAATTCTTGTTTTTTCTGCTCCTTCACCTTCGAGGGAGTCGTTGGATTGAGCTTTTCTTTTATCTCATTGATCTCCTTCCTGTACTGATCGAGTTCCTGCGCGATGAGGTTGATATTTTCCTCGACACTTCTTTCTACTTCTTGCGCGCTGTCAGGGATGCGATTATATGTCGTTGTCAACCCATGTTCCATTTTGTTTGCACGTTCTTTTTCTTATTTGGTTTCAAGCTTGACATGCTCAACTACCAATTCTAAGGCTTCCTTTCCATTCTTCATATGTTGTAATTTCGATACGTCTGTTCTTGCATGCGACTGCACCTCCTGTGCAACATTGAACTAAATCTTTTACAGTTCTTTAGTTGGTATTCTTTCCATTACCAAATCTATCTGCGCCAGATCCTTTAGTGGTGTATGGGCTACAGTCTCATCCATATGCAACATGCTATATGTAACTTGGAAGTTCGGGCTCGCCTGCGCTATGGTTTGGATGGTATCTTGCTCACTCGACGTGACCCTTGCCTCTGCTTCTGTTATTGTGGGGAAGGACTTTGTTCCCCTTTCAGGCCTATGCGCTATTCTCATTTTCTCTAGGACCTGTTTCATGTTCACCAACTCATCTTGAATTTGGCCTCTTTGTTGCTAGGCATCTTCTAACTCCTCAGTTGCGCACTCCTGTACTTTTTATGCCACGAGGTCAGCGTCATCCTCGGTAATTGTGTATTCTAGCAGTTGTTTGTGTGCCTTGGCCTTCTTGCACGACCCCCCTGTGTGTATAATTGGTCACTTTGGTGGCCCTGTTTCCTGTGGGGTAGATGTCGAGGGGTTTTCTTGTGTAGTTGTATCCCCCATTTTGCGTTCTTCTTGTGTTGGGGAAGTGTCATTTTTTCCTACCTGCGCGTCTTTCTTTGGTGCACTCCCCTTCTTCTGTTTCTCCGGCTTCTGGCTAGGTTTCTCAGACTTTGTTGGATTTTTGGCCACAACAGTGTCACCCACAAGTGTCTTGTTTCCCTCTTCTTCAACCTCCGTTCCTGGGGGTACTTCTATGGCCATAAATGGGATCTTCCAATCATCTTGCCAATCGCGCATTACCATTTCTACATCTTCGTCGTGGACGCAGTAACGGAGTTGTAGCCATTCCTTGGCTGGATCCCTGCGTGCCTATGTCCACATGGTGTGGCGCACGACTTTGAAGTTTGCAATACCTTGGTATTGCGTGAGAACCTCTGGAGTGATCCTCCATGTATTCACTATGCTTTCCTGAATGTTGCTAAAGTACCACGCAAAGGTACTTGCGTTGACACTTCTTCTTTTGGGGTCTGAAGTGCTTCCCATTGAGGTATATCGTGTTGCACGACAACGACCTATCCTATCGCAAAAATAAGAATATGGTGGCTCCCTCCACCTAACTAATGCTATGAGGATCAATAGCCAAGAATAATGGAAGTTTGTCCCCAAATCCTGCGCACCTTTGCAGTCATCGAGGAACAGGTTCAATAAATACAGGGCTCAGCTAAGCATAGTTCCATTGGCGCACTGTGCTGCAGTTGTGACAACCCCGATAGGACTTCCTCCTTGCGGAATTTCCTGAGCATCTTACAAGCCATGAGTTTGGTGTCCATTCTCTTTGTTGCATCATTGATCCTTTTAATAATTATATTGTGCAAGCCCCTCTTTGTGTCGTAAGTTTTCTTCATCTCTTTGGCAAGCACTTTCTCCTTTGTTTTTTCATCCAGGTACTGCGCGGGACTCTCGCCCATGGATGGTAGACCTGTGATGAATACAATAAACTCAATGTCAATTGAGACGAGTTCCTCCAGCCATAAAAATCCTCCATGGTGGACCGCCATTAACTGCTTGACGCAGTTGTTTACTTCCTTCCCCCTGCCAAAATGGGGAATTTATACTAATTTTATGATACATGTGTTAGCCAAGCTAGCTTCCCATACCTTTGGTTGCAGTATAGGATCGCCAAAGGTTCATGTGTCAATGTTGTCCATGTACACCTACTATGGAAATTCTGGGAATTTTCCAGTGTCTACCACGTCGTGGTCCGAGTACTTCATATTTTCCATGCAACCCAAAAGTGTTGGCGTGGCCTTCACTCCCTCTGGAATGCGCGGTAATATTATGGTTGCATCGGGCTGCTTGTGTGAGGACCGCACCATGGGTGGTTTCCCTTTCTTCTGACCAGAGCACTAGAGGTCTCAACCTCCGCATGTCTGTGCTTTGCGCTGAAGTCGAGATGCCCAGTCAAATATTCAACCAACCCTTCCTGTTGTTTTGTAGACCCTGCTTCAGTATGTGGTCTTGGCACCGAAACCTCTGTGTCCACGCCGACTTCACCATTTTCTCTTTGGGCTACTTCGGCCCTCCTAGGTTGTTGTAGGTTGCATGTGTCATCTGTTTTTTGGCCCTGCGCACCATCATGAGAATCAATTTCCATGGAAGTTGTTGTTGGGGCTTGTGTTTCTTCCTCCATCGGTGTAGGGCTTGCTGGTTCGACTCATGGCGAGGGAATTGCGTCAACATCAACAAATTCTTCTCTCTGTGTAGTTTCTTGTTCAGCCTCTACGGTTTCATGAGGTATTCGAACATTGCTACAGTTTTTCTTCATTGTTTGGCTCGGTGCACTAATATTTGGTGGTGCCATCGTGGGTATATCTCACTTTTCTCGAAAGGGGCTTCGACTGGTTTGCACTGTGCACTCGTCTATTCGCTTCGGCTCTGCGTGCTCTCTATCGCTGCAAGTTTGCGATTTCACAATAAATTGTAATTTATCCGCGTTTCATCTTTATATAGGAGGTGTCATCAATGTTGTGAAACTTCTCAGAGAAGCTTCACTCGCCGCAATTAATGTAATAAATTTTTATGGGTACGTTCCATTTAATTTTCATAAATTCCGTGAGTTGGTACCTTTTTTCCGTAACCGTCATTTTTCGCTTTTCAGACCGTTTGTCCTTTTTCCCATGCGTTGAAACTTCTTAAGTACATCGTATATCTCTAATGTAAAATTTCCTTAGTGCACAGTGTGTTGCCTATATGTTGTGTGCGGACATTTTTATTTTCGTCGCACTGAATCCACTTATGTTGCGCACTGTATTTCCCAATATTTTTGTATTTTCTGTCTTTTCTATTTTTGTATTTCTTTTTCCTTCTTTTTGTCATTTTTATTTATTTTTCTCATTTTTCTCTCTTAACTTCTACTATAGTACACTATGTACATGTTTTCTTACTGCGATGTAACTTTTAAGTGCCAGGAGGTTGACTGTCCCTGTACAGTTTCAATCGATTCCCATTGATCAATCTTTTCAGTTCTGTGCCTCCCAAGTCTTTTAACTATATAGATCCCCCATCTATGATAGTTTTTACTTCATATAGCCTTGTTGAGGGGTCTTAAATCCCTTTAACTCAACAGTAGGAACCAAACCCGCCACCAAGGCCCAATTAGACTGCAGTGTTTAATGGTGTAATGGTTCTCCAGATCTTGCGATCTGGCCAATTAATCGATGGGCTTTACGTAGTGATCGACATGATGTCTTCTTGTGAAACTCCTCCTTCAGTTCAAACGCTCTATTTTTTGTATTTTCTCTTATAGGTAGGACCGATACAAGATAAATGTTGGTATAAACCAGCTAGGTAACAAAAGGGGAAGGACTTAACTACTGAAGAAGGTTGAGTTCGGGATAACCCTTATGATCAAGCATGCAGACAATGATTCTTACACCTACAACAAGCCTAGTACTAATTCATTAACCTATTGGTGTTCCAATTATTGACTGAGATGCAATTATCAGGAGAAAAACATACATGCAATAAACGATGGAAACAAAAATAGTTTCCTTAAATCTAATCATCAATCACATATTAACACAATGATTTACTTTTCATCATTAAAGACAAGAACTATGAAAATATTGAATCAGATAACTTATCAACAGATTCAGAGGCTCTTAGTTGTTACATCATCCATTCATGAGATAAAATCAGAAATAATTTTTCTTCAGATCCAATCACACACGCTTTTGATGAACTGTTGCACTTGACCTGGTGCCATGTTCTCCACCTTTGCTATCTCCGCAGCCCACGATGAGTCTTGTTCGGCATGTAATTCGACTATGTCATGCAAGTCGACAAATTCATCGTCTGTGCAAAATTCTGGGAGGTCAATGTCTCTCATCCCCCGGTTGATCTTGGTCTAGCTCTTTTCATACTCGACCCATTTCTCTTGGATTTCCTGAGGAGGTTCTTGGGCCATTTTCACCCAGTACTCGACCGACTTCTTTATATGATCGATGTTGTTATCCCTTAGTAGTTGAATGTCATGTTCTTTGGCGTCTCGGCCTTGCTAAACGACGCTGATGTAATCGATCATTTCCACTACTTGGTATACTTTCTCATACCATCTTTTCATATCTTTGCACATTTCCAGCGCCATGAGAGTGTCTTCTTGGAAATTGGTTATTTCTGGAGTGAAAAGGTGACGCTCATTTGTGAATTTACTGTAGGCGTCTTGGAATTCACTTCTCAAGAACATTGTGGCCTGTGTGGAGTCCTGATAATATTTTGCCAAATGCGTAGATGTTCCAACTCCTTCATCACAACGGCCAGCTCCTCTTCATCCCTTTTTTCTCTATCCAGAGTGGCATATGTGATTTCCATCCCCACGCCGATAAGATCGGATGTCTTGGAATGCTCCGTGCTAATCAATTTTTCTTCTACGGTGATGAGGATGGAGAGATCTAGAGTAAGCCTCCTCTTCTTGGTGGCTCTCTTCACGATGGATTTCCTCTTTCGATTATAGGAGATGGCTTGTATATCAGCAACCTCATCCACGGGTTTCGGGATTTGTTGATCTCCCCAGGTAAGCATATTTCCCAAGCTCCCGATGATGTATATCTTCTCAAGGTTGGGTTCTTGAACCTCTTTCGTGTGCTCTGAAGATCCGGCCTCTGGTTGTTGCTTATCGGGAGGTAAAGTACCGGCTGAAATTGAAGCATCAGGGGCAGGCTCGGTACTTACTTGATAATCGACTGTTGAGATGTCGATTTCTTGCTGTGGAACTTCTTCTTTATGTTTTCTCAATCCTGGCTCGTCCTTCGGGCTATCCACTTGGGTCTCTGGTACATCGAGTAGCTCAATGTTTAAGACACTTTCAAACTCTTGGTCCTTCTGAGGAAGGCCTCGAATTTGAGCGTTGGGAGCTAGGGAAGATGCCTTCTCGGGCTCCTTTTCTTCTATGATTTTCACTGGAGTCACCAAGGACACCTCCGAGCTCTCCTCATCATCATAAATTGTTATTAAGTCATGGAGAGGTTTCGGTGCACTTACTCTCCTTGATGTTCTTGCTATCTCAGGTTGAGAAGAAATGTCCCCTAGCGATCCGGCCTATGGCGCTGAAACTTCAGGGTTATCTGACCCAGTGATTTCTTTAATTTGCATTGGCTCTGGACCACTTGGACCTGTCCGGATTTCGACTGGGTTATCGGAAAGGACCCTTGTTATTTCTACGAGGTTCGGGTCATCCTGCAGTTGATCGATTACTCTTTGTGCTTGTTCTATCAGGAGAAATCCCCTCGCCCGTGCCTCTAGTGTCATAGGAAATCCATTGTTCTGCACCGAAGCCACCAGGGAAACCTTTGTTGCCTCTATCGCTCTGATTTCTTCCCTGGATCCGAGGGCCTCTTGAGTCGATTATTCTATTGTCGTCTCCTATCCAACCAGGCTCATGGCCCTAGATCTGGTCATTTTCGGTCCGTCCATCCTTTGTACCACCTCGTCTCAGTCCTGGGCATTTTCTGTGAAGACTTTGTCTTCGAATTTGTCGTGGGCATACGACTAGCAGGACGACACTTATGAAGCATGTTGCAAGACCAGGCCCTTTGGATCATTTTTGCGAAATTGTCCCATCGAGAATTTGAACTTGATTTGGCTCAACCCTTCTTTTTTGGCTTGATCAATATCCATTACCAAGTAGAACCCTATATGGAAACCATAGGGTATGAACGTTTATTTCTTGTCCTTGACCAGGGTTGCGTTGTAGCCTTGCAAGATGGATTGATAGCATATTTCTCCTACGACAAGCCAGTCTAGGACATGAGCTAGGAGGAGATGTGGTGCTCTAGTGGCCCTGAACACCTTGATGTAGGTGGTGCGCTCATCCAAATATCAATGGCCTACCTTGGATATCATATTTTTGGCTATCACTGATAGCCTTGGGCATTCCTTCTTAAAAATAATAAAATGAATTTGGGAGATGAATTCATTGCAGATGAGGGAGTAGAATTTCTTATACCTGTTTTCCCACAGCACACTGAAGTAGACGTGGATCGAGAGATCTGCAACATGCCAGCTCAGATTCATGCCGACGAAGACGTTTCTGGCGCACATGACATCGAGCAAGTATGAATCCATGTAAAATGTTGGTGCTTCCCCTTCCTTCGACGTCTGGGCTTGCTGCACAGATTTGCTAAGTTGCTTGGAGATTATTGCTCCCTAGTTGAAGTTGCGCTCAAAGATTGCAACTGTATATGTTAAAGGCATCCATGCCTCTGAAAACCTGGAGCAATCTTTCTCTCCGTACAATCGACAGATGAGATCCATCAAGTAGACATATGGCTCCCTTAAGTTAGTTGTTCCATACCAGCCAGTGCTCTTGCTGGTAAACTTCTTGTCCTCCCTCCACCATGAGGCCATCACTCGGCTGGTGTCGTGGTGTTCGTAGAACTTCACGAAGAAGTCTATGTTTAGCTGCTCCTCGAGGTCTCTAAGCTTGTAGTATTTATGAACTTCTACCGGGAGGAACACTCCAACACACTCACCATTGTCTTCATTGATTAGATACTTCTATGTGTCTGTGTGGTCAATGAGCCATTTAAGAACCTCTATGCAGGGAAAAATGGGGGTTCTACTTGCCACCATATGTAGATACGACCATCATATGTTTGGGAATACCTGGTCATCGAGTTCCCTTACGTATGGATCAATGTGTGGGACATATTCTGGGTACTCCTCTCGGCTGATCCTATTAAAGAGATCCCCTCAATGTGGGAGCGCCATCTTGGACCCTGTGCTTGCCTCTATATCGCCAAAGTCTAGAGGCTAAAAAAAAACCTTCTTTGTTGTTGTCTTGATGATAGGATCTGACCTAGGGGTGTATTCCAATTGCCTCATGGTCCCTGGGGAAGAACCTTCACATGTCTCTGGTTATTTTATCTTTGGCGCTCTCGGCGAGCGTCTGGTGGTTGGCTTTCTTGGCGACATCATTCCTGTAACTTAAGCAAAATTTCAGAGACTGTGTAAAATAAAACGGATGACCATACAAAAATTATAACCAATGAATTGCTAGACTTGGATACATACCTCAGAAGCTCGTTAAACCTGGTTCTAATGATCAAAATGGGTAGCATAGTTCTTGAGTTGCTCGCTCTGTTCCTTCGAACGCTCTAGAATTCACTTACGCACAGAATGAATTTGTTCACAACGGTTTTAGAGATTTAAACAAGGGTGATCTTACCGTGTCGCATCAGCCATTCAATTCGAGTATGTTTGTAATTACATTAAATATGCCACCAGATCTCCAAATATGTTTAAACTTAAATTCATCGTGGGTTGACGGCGTAGGCGTCGGTGGTAATTTGGTCTATCGGTGATTTCAAATTGTTGTTGCTTAATTGGCAGACGAGGAAACAACTAATGCCGGATCGGTTATTAATTAGCTCCTTAAATGCCCAAAATATGATCGTACCTAATGCTAAAACATCTCGTCATGTCGCTCTTTTAGTGGGTGGATCGGGGATCAGGATTGTACTACGAACGTTTTCGTTGATATCCTCCTGCAAAAACTCTGATGTTGATTGATCTTACCATATAGTGCTGACGTGGAAAAACTGACTAGGAGGTGTGACTAGGACCTAAGGAACCAAAAAAAGACTCGGGATAAGACTAGATCGTACGACCTTCTTACCTGGTGGAGACACGTGGCATCGAAGACCAGTGACTCAATTTTCTCGTGTTAGTTAGAGTCGGGACTTTCCTTAAGCCATTCATTCTAGAACAAACCTTAGCCTATCGACGCCGAAAAAATTCCAAGGATTGGGGATAATCCTACCAAAGCGCTCTCGGATCGTCTCCCTCAAACAAGTCTTGATGCCGAAAACGCATCGAGTATAGACGATTGAGGATAACTTTATCACGATAGAAATGTTTATTGTGATATTCCTGGATTTCCCTCGATCCCGATAAGGCGCATCGAATATTGACTATCAGTGATATCTTTATGCAAAAAACTTAACGCGAATCAAAACTCCCTTCTGTCGATGTCGATGAAGATCGGCGCTCGACGACTGTTGTTTCCGAAAGGTTCCTATACTTACTTGAATTCTTTATGACATTGAATCTGAGCGCGTCGGGTGAAGTATTTTGGTTGTCGATTCTTTATTCACGTGTTAAGTCCTTTTTAGTCATGGGGTTTCATAAGTCAAAACAAACCTGAATAGGTGATGAGAGTCACGAAAATAAGCAAAGACAAAACATTTTCAAAAATGAAATCGAATCAGACAGTGCAGAAGATCAAGTGGTACCCAAAAAGTAAAAATTTGACAGAGGCTTTTTAGGGTGTGTTGAATGCTCAAAAAATGGTAACTTACTGGGCGAAAGCAGAATCTTTGTTCCTACCTCGGGCTCTGCTGATGCAAAAGTTGGTTAAGAACTTAACTGGTTTTTATCGGAGCCTCTTTTATCCTTGCATTTGAAATTCCCTGGTTGGTGCATCCAGGCCTACCTGTGGGGTTTTTCAACTTTTATTCCACCTTCGTTTCCTGTAACCCTGACTCACACCCCCCTTTGACAAGAGTCAAGTAAATCATTCACTAGAACCAGGCCTTTAGTTGTCATCATTCACTTGCTACGGTGTTTCTCCACTACCAGCGAGTGTCCATAGCCCCAACAGAGTCACCCTGACGTCACATACCTTGCTCCACTGCCAGCGAGCATCCATATCCCCGAAGGAGTTATATGCATACCCTCTCCTACTGTGCACTCATTTGATATAGTTGATTTTATTTTGGAAAAATGCCCTGAGCAAGTGGGAGAGGAGGACGTTTGTTATTTGCAAAATGATATGGTCAAGGTGAATTTTTTGCTAGCTCTGTCTTGAGGCGCATGTAGTCCTTTCTAGCTTACCATATTTCCCTTAATGTTTTAAGAGACCACCAGGAAGATACTTCATCACTTTTCCAAGGTTGTTCATCTGCGCAGGATAGATAAAGAACTCCTTCAAAACACCTGCAGGTCTCCCAATGCGTTTTTGTGTTGAATGTGATAGATGAGTCAGGAAAAGAGTTCATCATATCGCATGAATTGAGGTTAACCACTATCTTTCTAAACACAATATTCAAAAGCGCAGAAGTACTATAGCAAGAAACAAAAAAAATGCATTCCGCAATCGAAACAAAACATCGTGAAAATACACAATTTTTTTTTTAATGGAAATATTGTTTTAGGGATTGGCCATTCACCGGGAGGGCATCAAGTTGCCCCCTTGGATTCTACAATTGATAAGTGCCTACTCCAATTTTCTCGGCTACTGGAAAAGGTCTGAGCCATAGATTCTGAAACTTAGAATGTTTTCCCTTTGGCTCATTTGCTCTGTCCCATTTTAGGACTAAGTATCCTACTTCAAAATTCTTCTCTTTGGCCTTATGTTTATCAAACCACCTTTTAACTATCTGCTGATGAGCTATGAATTTTGATTTTTCTTTCTCCCTTTCTTCTTCCAACATGAGGAGGGTATCAATTCTTTGTTTTATAACTGATGAGGGTTGTCCTCTAGAATCGAGCAAACTGAAAAAATGGAAGATATAGTCGTTACGGGAGAATGGCTTCATGTCCATATACCAAAAAGTATGGGGAATTTTCCATGGCTTCCTTGGGTGTTACTCTATCAGCCCATAAGGCGTTATGGAGTGAACTATGCCAATTCCTCTGGTTGTTTGTAATTGTTTTCTTTAATATCCTCACTAGGTTCTTACTGGTTGATTCTGCCACTCCGTTCCCCTATGGATAATAGTTTGCAGAGTATACGATTATGATTCCTTTATCTAAAGAAAACTCTGTTAATAAGGTGGAAGAGAAGTAAGTTGCATTATCAAAAACAAGGATGGAAGGCACATCAAACCTTGTGATCAACTGTTGTTCTATGAATTGGATCACCACCTTTTCGTTTACATGAGTCAGAGAGATGGTCTCTACCCATTTCGTGAAATAGTCTGTGGTAGTTAGTATGTATCTATGTTGTTTTGAAGAACTTGGTGTAATTTATCATATGATATCTAACCCACATTGCTCAAATGTCTTGGTAACGGCCACAAGTTGGAGTGGGATAGCTGCTCTCTTTTCCCTCCCTGCGCTTATTTGGAAAGTTTTACATTTTCTAGCGTATATGTGAGCATCTGTGAACAAAGTAGGCCAATAATAGTCAACTCTCGGTATTTTATGAGCAGTGGTGTTTCCTACGAAATTTCCACCTGCAGGACCATCATGGAGTTCCTTCATAAATTTGTCTACATATTCACATTCGAGACATCCTAAAAGTACCCCATCATAATTAATACGGAATAGAACCAAATTTATGAGGTGATATTGTGTTGATTTTAACATGAGGGCTCTCCTTTCCCTAGGATTTAGGTTTTCTGGGCAAGTTCCATGATGCAGGAGATAAGTCAGTTTCTCATACCAAGACTCTTGCCCTGGGGAGACATATGAATCCTCACCACACCATAATGATAGTTCATTCTCTCATCCGGGGTCTTCATTTACTTGGTCCTGGGCTTCAACTGCCAGTTTGCATAATCCTTGTCCCTTAATCAGTTTAGCAGGTTTTATATCTATATCAAATTCTTGGAATATTTCCATCCAATTTCTCTTCTTTCCCCCATCTCCTGTTGAGTGAATAGGCATTGAACTGCAGGGTGAGGCATGATGAATTTGGTATGGTTCTTAAAGATGTAATATCTGAAGTGTTTCACTACCTTGTACACTGCATAATATTGTTTGTCTATAGCAGGGTAATTCAATTCGGCCCCTTGGAGATTAGTGCTCATAAAGGAGATCAGGGCCTCATTGTTGTCATCATCCTTCTGAGTCAATACTACGGTTAACGATTGGTTGGAGGCAAAAGTGTAGAGGAACAAATATTTGCCAAAGTCGAGGCTTCACAATACTGGGGCTTGAGATATTGTCGCCTTAATGTTTCTGAAGGAACTTTTTCGTTCATCGTCCCACTTAAATTCAACATCTTTGCGGATCATTTTTTTTAAGGGTTTGATAGTTTCAACGAAATTGGGGGTGAATTTTCTTACAAAATTGATTTTCCCGAAGAAATATTGCATAGAATTTTTGTTGTGGGGTAATGCAAGTTGAGTTATAGCCCTAATCTGTTCTGGGTCTATGTGAATTCCTGCTTGATATATGATATGCCTTAGAAAGCAATTTACCTTCTTCGACCCCAAAAATAGTTTTATTAGGGTTTAAGGATATACCATATTTTCTACACCTCTCGATAGTATGGGTTAAGTGTTGGATGTGATCTTTTCTGTTATTTGAATACACAGTCACGCCATCCAAATAGACTACTACACACTTGTTGATTAGTCCTCGAAATGCTACGTCCATGGCCCTCTGGAAGGTTTCCCCTGCATTGATCAGCCCAAAGGGCATGCGCTTATAAGCAAAGGTTCCCCACTTGGTTCGTAAGGTAGTCTTCAAACGGTCTTCCTCTGAAACTAGAACTTGGTTGTATCATGAAAAATCGTCCAGCAGTGAGAAAATATCAAAGCCAGAAATGGTCTCCAAGAGTTGCTCCATTGGTGGAACTGGGTAATTATCCTTTTCTGAAGCTCTGTTGAGGTTTCTGAAATCTACACATAGGTGGATCTCCCTAGAATTTTTTCTCACAGAAACCAAATTTCTACCCATGCAGAGTGTCTAACCTGGAAGATAATATTTGCATCTAGTATTTTCTTTAACTCCTGACACATGAGAGGCTCCAGGGATGGGTGGTACTTCGGGAGCTTCTGTTGGAAAGGTTTCACTCCTAGCTTTAATGGGATTGTGTGTTGAATGATATGAGTGTCATAATTTTTCAGATCTCGGTAGGACCTTGAAAAGACATCTTGATATTTCCTAAAAAGTTTGAGATAGCCCTTCCTTTCCTCTTTAGATATTGTCTTGATGAGATTTATATTCTTGGGGTTTTTCGGGGTTCCTAGATTTATAATTTCGTGCGTGGGGCAGGAACTCCCCGTCTTTGTATTAGTTGACCCTTTGAATCTTTCTCTCAAGTCAAAAAGGTTTTCTAAATTAACTACCCCTTTCGGTATCATGTGAGACCTTGGTTTGTCAGTCGATTGATCTGTATGAGGATCGTTTTCTGCCAATTTCTCCTGGAATACTTCATCGTCAATAGCCAAGTCTTTAAAATTATCCTGATTGGTCAAAAAGTTTATGATTTGTTCATCCCCCTCAAAGACCTTCCAATTAGAAATATTGTTGGGCACCGATGGTTTGTAGAGTAGCTCCACAGTGAATCGGGATACTTTGTAGTCTTCTAGAGGGGATAAACTTGAGGCAACAGTGGCCAGAGAATCAACGAGAGTGTTTTTTGTTCTGGGGATCGTTGTAATGTTGAAGGCTTCAAAACGTTCTATTATTATGTGCACTTCCTATTGGTAATTTCTCAGGTGGGGAGAGTTGCAATGTATAGTGTTCCTTACTTGTCTAACGATGATTTCAGAATCTCTGAAAACCTTCAATTCGTTAACGTTTAAGTCCATGGATTTTTTTATACCTTGTACTAGAGCTTCATACTTGACGGTGTTTTTTGTGCATTCAAATTCTAGTCTACAGGACAAGAAATTTTGTTTACCTTTTGGATCAATGAGGGCACCCTGCCCCTAACCCTTCTTGCGATTTAGATCCATCAAAGTATAAGGTCCAAACTTGTGGGAAAAACCTATCAGCTTCCCCTTTCTTATCACTTTCCTCCTTTTCTCCTATTTGTTCCACAGTTTCTAACGCTTGTTCCTGACAGAAGAGGGTTTCCGCCACTGTCGTTGGAAAATTTTCTTGAAAATTTATTTCAGAGTTTTGAGTAAGAGGGACATTATATGAGAGGGCGGAGAAATTTCCGAACTTAGAGTCGCATGAATAATTRCCTAGCACGGGGAAATCTTTCAATGAGGGTTCGTTAGGGGTTTCTAGGTCGGTGATAGTATGTTTTAGATAACTTTCCCTATTGATTTTGATCATATTTGTGTGTCCCTTTAGTGACATCCAGAGGTGAGCCCAATCTGTACTAAATTATCTGTTTAAATTCTCGGACCAATATCGACTCAGTAGCAATCCATAATCTTCTGGGATATATACTACAATGATGTCAATTACTTGAAAATTTTTTAGGTGAGTAGATATCATGATCATTACATCTTTGAATTCCCCCATAACTTCACCTAGGTTCTGTCTAGTTGTATCACATGTTTATCACTTTTGAGAGGGAATGCGTTTAATTTCTTGCATATAGAAAATGGCATAACATTATAGGATGGTCATGAGTCAACCAAACAGTTATGGAGGTTTTTGCTGAAGACTTCAAATGTCAAAAGGAAAGGTGGGACAAAAG
>JASDQU010014945.1:139084-185366 GCA_032191745.1 Picea mariana
TGTAGTTCTGGGTATCACATGCGTGGGGATTGAAACTCGATTTTCGAATAACACCCTTTGGAGGAGGGAAAAGAACTGTATCTAGGCTCGGTCGTTCGAGATGAAGAGGACCATTGGTAGGTGGAGTCGTGGGAGATGGTTGGACCAACGAATGAGGTATTGCATCAACCTTCTCTTTGGAGGAAGGATAATCTTTGGCTCGAGTGGTAAGTTTGATGTCATTCTTCTTTGGATCACCAGTACACATTAAGACATAAGATGTATTGGAGGGGGAAGGTTGGTCATGAATGACCAATTGGGATTGTTGTTGAGAAGGGAAGGGTTGTGCCAAATACGGCCGAAGTGAGTGGTTTCGTGGTCCCTTGAAGGAACTTGGTAACCTCGGCTCGTCGTGGAAAATCCTTAGTGTAGTGACCATCACCACAGATAAGACAAGGGTATCAGGGTTTGCACTTATCTCTATCATCAACAGGTGGGATTTTGCTTTTCTCAGTTTGTGGATTATTTTTATCCTCCTTGTTCTTACCCTTTCCTTTTTTGGATTTATTTTAGCCGGCGGGGGTATATTGGACATATTTTACCTCAGAAGTCTTGCCAATGGGAGGGGTAGGAGATAGAGCATTTTGAACATTAGAAGAAATGGACTTGGGGTTGTTACTAGAGGTTTGGATGAAATGAGGTTGGGCATGGAAAGTGCCAATCAAACCGTCAGCTGCATGAAAAGCAGTAGGAGTAGTTGAAGTAGTAGAAGTAGAAGGACGAGGTGCATCAGGGAGTAAGTCGTAAAGAGTACCCATTTGTGAGTAAACGAGGTCTAGGTATTGGGCACGACTGATTGTCTGTTCTTCTGTGACAACTCCACCCATGGCGATGTCACGAGCGATATCATTCACGAATGATTTCATGAACCATTCTGCTAGCAACTGATCAGGAAGTTCGAGTTTGATGAGACATCATCTCTGTTGCCACTCATTCATGTGATCAGAGATATGAGTGGCTTTGGTTTGTTTGAAAGAACTCAAAATCTCAGTTCTCGTTTTGTAGAGAATCGGTAACTGGTAGTGGGTGAGGAAAGACATAGCGAGGGTGTTGAAGTCAGTGAAGAATCCTCATGGTAATTCGATATACCACTTCACGGCAGAACCTGTGAGGGTTCGCTGAAAAAGGCGTAAACGAATAGAGTCATCCATCAAGGAGTTGGATGAGCACCAAAGGTGAAAAGTCATTACATGATTGTTCGGGTACTCTCTCGGTTTACCATCAAATTTAGGGATGTCGAATGGTAGTTTGTCCGGTATGGAAGGCCATTGAGGAGAGTGATGGATCGGATCATTTAAAATCCTCGACAGATCTGGGAGGTTTGGAGTGGCTAAGAAAGGTAACTGTCTATTCACATGCGGGTACTGGTGACTTTGGGGAGAGAGTCCTATCAGTAAACCAGTGGGACCATAAGCAGTTTGCATATAATGCGAATATCCGGGTAGATTCGATGGTTGGTGTGGAGGCAAGTAATTCATAGGGTTGTACCCTTGAATATGGGTGTGGGGTTGAGCGTTCGAACCCCAAATAGGATTAGACGTGCCTGGATATGGTTGGCCTGTACTAGCGGGTATGAAGGAGCTAGCTTGAGGTTTTTTCCCCCCAGTCGAGTGAGGATTATGTTGTATAAGATTATTCCAATACTGGGCCAACGATGGAGGTGTTCTTTTTCCATAAGTTGGGGTCGGTGGGGGTTGCGTCCCGGTTGGGATTTGTCCTACAAAAGGGGGTTGTGTTTGGCCTCCTTGGTGAAATTTTCCACCAACAGGAATCTGGTAATTAGGTGTGAAAGATGGGATGGTGCCACTAGGATCGGTGCCTTCTATAGAGGATGGAAGAGGTCCTCTGGAAGGGGGTCGAGGAAGTGTCGAAATAAAACTGGGAACGAGATGGTGCCCATAAGAAGTGGAAACAAGTCCAGAATGAGATTTGTGTAGGAGCAGGAATAGAAGCATTCAACGCATGATATCCGGGCAGAAGTGTTGGGGTGAATCTGGGCGAAAGTGATGTGCCAATGGGGGCTTGTCTAGCCGCAGTAATCTCGTTGCGTGGACTTGTAGTATCTAGGACCATTGTTTAATGGACCATTTGTAGAGGGATAGTCAAGATGTGGTCAGCTGGCGGAGTGTATGTACCAGGAAAATAATATGCAGTAGTAAAAGGTAGTGCGTCTGGATCAGACGTTTCAGGCAGCTCAGGTGCAACAGTGATATCAATGACTGCTTTTGAGCCAAAGAGATCCCGTCTAAAAATGCCAGTAGTCCAAAAAGGATATTGACCCTCAGGTCCTATGAAAGGTCCGGTTGGTGATCCAGAAGACTGAACAACTAGATCTCCGGAAGAATTCACTTAAACAATACGTCTCTCAGAGTCGGTAGGAAGTCGTAAGTCCTCTCGAGAATTGGTAATTTAGAACTGTTCTAAAGAGTTAGTTCTTTCCACTTGTGGAGTGGCGACGTCTTGGACTTCACTCTATTGAGGAGAGCCCTCCAGTGAGTTGGTAGGCAAGGGTTGAGAACCTTCCAAATCTTCTGGGGGTTGGCCTTGCATTCTACATGAACGACATGGAGGGTCAATTGTGATTGAGTTAGAATCTTACGAAAGAAATTCTATGGCCAACTTGGGTAAACAAACAGCATACGCTAGTAAAATCTAGGAAGCAAAACCAAGCAAACAAGACCTTCCAATTCCGAAGTCACTAGTTGGTGATGAAATCCAACGTCATGGCGACAAGACAAGAAGGGGCTGGGCTAGGGTGGAAAAGTTATGTTGACGACCTGTTTAACGGACTTACACCCTGGTGCAAGCTCCCACACACAATCATGGGTATACCCTCCAAGGAGCCCAAGTGAGTTGGGCCAATGTCGATTCCAGGTACCATGAAGACTTACCCCTTCACAGTCACCTTGTGTAAGACCCTAAGCAGATAGGCTACTAAGGTTACCACCAACAACAATAATGCCTAGGGGAACAGTCAACAATATGATCCACACGCAAGGGCAGGGTATCTAGCCCAAAATCAGCTTGAGAGACTTCCACTCATCATTGTGGGTATACCTTCAAGTGACCCCCATAATACGTGCAATCTCTACACCGATATCAACAAAGCAGGGTGAGTAACTCTGTCAATCTCAATGCGACCTCGGGTTTGACCCTTGTGTGAGAAGGGCTTCCCAGGAAAAAATGCTGCAAATGGAATTTGACACTCCTTATCACAAGATATTATTGTCTTTTTTGTGCTTTGGAGAGTGTGCCTCACTGCCTATTCCAAAGCTCTAGCCTAGCTAATGTTGGTGTCAAAGAATCCTAGAAAAAATTACTAGTTGAATTTTAAAATTGCGCAATATTATTAAAGGTTGTTGTTCCTCAAAAGGAGACAGAAATGAAACCGATGTTGTGTGAGACTCTGACCCAACAATGCATAAATAGGAATGAATGAGACAAATTCTTGTTCGATGAATCATATTTATAGGAGGGAGAGAGGAGTTTTCTGGAACAATGTGAACTACAATGTATGATCTTCTCTAAAATGTAATATCAAACAACCATGAACAATGCAAATTCCCTGTTCATTATTTTTCAGTACTTGAATGCCAATATTTTCGAATAACAAGTTGCAACAGGGATGGAACTAAAAAAAAGTAAGCAACCAACGAAAAAGAAATACACAACAAACACCCAAACCAATCTTTAAATGAAGACAAAAATAACAAACTGACAAGACCAGTCTCTTCAAATGCACATGGGTAATAATTTTCCAAGTAATAAGCAATTGAAAAGAATAATTGATCTCAAATTTTAAACCAATCAAAGGCTTCCAACCAAACAAGCACTCGGATTTCAAAACCAGAGATTATACCCTTGTTGCGAAAAGGCCAAGAAGTAAAAATTGAGAAAACGTGATCAAGAAGAGCTTAATCATTCACGAGATTTGAAGTCAAGAAACATTTAATCACTAGTCAGAGAAGTTATTCCTAGACACACAAACAAATCTGGGCATCTCAGGGCACAAAAGACTTAATCCAAAATTTTTGCAAGTGGGTTCGCAGGCTGGCAGTGGGGTACAGTGCGAGAATCAAGGATTCTCGCAGGCTAAACACAGACAAAATGTGAGAATTTCACACTAAACTGAACAACAGGGTGCGAACTTTAGTGGTTCTCGCAGGCTACAGAAGGGTGCAATGCGAGAAGGTCTATAATCAAGAAAATTTTGGAAAAAAGACAAAACTTTTGAGGGAACTTCTCGAACCAGGGAGTCTATAAGGGTATCCTCAAGACTCAAAGATTGATGGGAATGAAAAATGGTAGGTTAAGAGAAAATGGCCAAGAAAAAACCACCAAAAATGGGCTCAATCCCCAGTGCAGTCGCCAATTTTGTTATCGAATAAATCGGTAGGTGCGGACACTAATAGATCTCCCTAGATCCACCTAGATCTAGAACAAAATAGGACAGGAAACGACTCTTTCCCTAAGTTGTAGGCATTGAATATTCTAATAAGAAGGAATGAGTGACATACCTTTATATCACTTCCTTAGGTCTCTGTTGTTCCTGCTTCACTCCCGTGCTATTGTGACATCAGGTCCAAGACAACACAAACCAACCAAAGTGAAGATAGCAAAGTATATTCAATGTCAACCTATGCATATGATCAAGGAGTTACGCAATAAAATAAGAGTAATTTTATGGGAAAGGGACATGTCGCTGTATTATATTAAATGAAAGCAGAAGATACAACCGGATCGCCTTGATGTCGCAAGATTTCTTTCAGTGACCCTTGGTTCCAACACACACACTTGCTCTGCACTTGCATGAAGAAGATCCAATACCTATTGATAGACCAAATAGAGTCTTCAAGCTTCTGTCTAAACAGGGTTCTTCACACAATTCTTTCACCAATTCTTCATTCAATCTTGCTTAACCTTTTCCATGAGAAACCTTTCAATATATAGGAGAAGGAGGGATGGTTACATGGATGAGGATGATCCCACCAAATCTAAGAAGTCAGTAGGAAGCCAACCATGCGAATGCCAACTCATTTTCTAGAAGATCCCCTTCTAGAACCATCGTGACCTCTTCTCATTTCCAAGCTTAAAAACAGGTTTGCACCCTATCTATGGAGCAGACTGCAAACAGTTCACACCGTAAGTGTGGGTGGCCTGCGAGAATGAGGGATTATCGCACCCTGTAACATAGGCAACCTGCGAACTCATCTTAAAAATGTGTTTTTTGGAAGAAGACAACAATCACTTTTCTCAGGAAAAAAGTCCTTATGGGAGCCTGAACACATCACTTGTAGAGACATCACCAGAGTGACCAAAATAATGTGTAATAGAATGCCCCCCAAAGTATGAGGCTGGAATCTGTGACAACCGAAATACTTTGTAAACTATGTGTGTGTGTCAGAAACAAGGAGCACACCTAATCGGAAACCTATAAACAATCAAGCATCTTCAAAATATAATACTAGTTCTTAGGTAGGCATTCCCATGCTCAGATCACAAATGAATGGAATCATAGGTCATGGCCATCAATCATACACCATGGATCCATGCCGTCAAAACGCTACATAGCCACCAAGAATACACTATGGATCTATGCGAAAATACTTATTAAGACGACATAGCCACATGACATACAAAGTGGATCTATGTGCCGATACAAAACATACATACTCCATCGCAGCCTGAATGAAAAAGATGAGACCCAGGGTCTTCAATCCCGTCACCTAAAAGTATGAATCTATCCATGCAATTAAATGTGTTGAAGTCGAACATGGTAGAAACCACTTGATTACCGGTCATTGATGAAAACTGTTAACAAGTGCGAGGGAAATCACCATTGATGTCAATGACTCCCAAGGTACTGAAGTATAATCTGAACGAATGCGAATGAATGAGCTGAAGTCGAGCACTCGGTGGAATCTCTCGATCAGGGATCAATGATGTGAAACCCCTATCGAAAGAGAAGAGACCTTCCATTAAGGCATGCAGGTTCTAAGGTGCTAAATGATTTCTAAGTCTGATTTCCGAATAACGAGTTGGAGTCGATGGAATAAGACTCGTCACAGGAGGGCCTTAATGTATCCCCCATCAATGACACGAAATAAGTAACATATTTTGAGGATGAGACAAAATATGAATATGAGTCGAAACGGACACAGGGAAGGATGACATAGTAAGAATGGACAACTACAGATGGTCGACTCAATAGAGGGCTCGTGTGAACTTCTCTTGAACATATGAACGACACGACCAAGCACCTGGCAGCACTAACTCAAAGACGACCCAAGATATGACCTTGTAGCAAGTCACACAAGAGACAAATGGATTTCCCAACCCGGATTCAAATGATGAATAGGGGGTGTCATGTTCAAGAGCGACGCTTACTGCCATTAATATGAATACGAAAACACATCCCTTTCCCAAAATTTCGCCCACCATTTCTGGCGAGTACCTCTTTATTTTTATGCAAGCTTGAGGAGGATAACATATGCTTGTTGATGTAAGCTCATCCTTCGGATGAGTCCTTCGAAGTATGTTTAATGAACCCTATGAAGGAGTGGTTCGGTCCCATTACGGGTATGTCGATGTTTGTTTAACGAGTCCAAGGATAGAAAACTTGGGAGTTTTTCATGTTTTGAGAGTCTGAAAAACACTTAAAGAGAACTCTCCCAGTTCCTTTTTCGTAAATAAGTTCGATGAGACCGAAAAAATGATAAACTATCGCCCGTTGAATGTTTTCTTTAGATACTTTAACGAGTGTAAAGAGAACAAGATCGCTCGACAATCTTTTCATTTTTATGGAGCATGAAAAGAGCTTAAAGAATACTCCCTTAGGTTCGGCGTTTTTGTGTTACCATAACGAGTACGAAAAGACGAGAAAAAGTATACTCGGTTACGTTCTCATATATTTTCGAGCGCGAGAACGAACGAAGACTAAGCTCGAGGTTTTGCCTACAAAACCCTAAAAAAGTAGTCGTACTTGCGACAAAAAGAAAAAACACCCGTACCCCCTCGTTTGGACTTCGAAGTTGCTATATCTGCAAAAACCATACTCACAAGGCTATTAGGGCATTAGGTTTTATAAGCAAAGCAATATAAAAAATCAATAAAAAATAGTAAAAAGTGAATAAATATGGGTAAAAAGGGCTTTTTACCATTTCATTGTGATTTTGCCAAAAACTTGCCCAACACACCTCATTTTCCCCCAAATTCCTTTGCTCGATTACGGGAGGCACAAGTGATCATTCGGTGAACCGTTTTGGCCAACGAGGTAAGATCTTGATCTTTCAACTTTTCCATGGTTTATTTTTAGTTTTTATTGGCAATTTTTAGGGTTTTAGGTCCATTTTAGGGTCACACCATGCGCTCAAGCATTCTCGCAGGCGGGCCTTGCGGGACCTGCGAGAATATAGGATTCTCATAGCTGGTGTTTAGGGAACCTGCGAGAATCTCGCACTGTGCCAAAGGCTCACCTGCAAGGGTCGAAGCATGGATTTTAAAGTTAAATTTTCTCAATAAAAATTATGCAAAAGTTTGAAACAAGTTGCTGACTCTTCTCTCATGGCTCTTGTGTAGGTGTTTGACCATCACAATGCTGGAGTGGCGAGAAAGGGAACATGAGGAGGATGATGTTATTTTCGGGAATGACCCGGGTACAGTTGTTGCCCTCCGGGACTGTGGGTTATTGAAATTCTTCAGGATTCCAGGCATGAGAGCCCAACTCAGGTTGTTGGAATACCTGGTCCATATGTGGGACATGGACCAACAGTTATTTCACATGGGAGTTCATACGCTGACCCTAGATATTGAGGATATCTATTTTCTAATGGGTTTGTCACGGCATGGATACCACGCTACTTTGACCGGAGGTAGAGGCGGTGGGATCCCTATGAGTGAGTATTGTCGCCAGTATTGTATTCCCGAGGCAGAGAGGAGCAAGGGTAAGGTTGCCATTTGGGGGGTCCAGGATTTGACCCTGTAGACCATCTTGTTCACTATCGCAAGCATGGCTGGGAGCGTGGCTCCATACATGGCTCTCCAGCTACTTCCAATATGCCATAGAATGTACAGAGCCTCGGGTCTTCAACTGGTCGGATGTAGTTCTCCGCAGTATGAAAAGACAATTCACGAAATGCAGAGAGGGTAACTTGAAGCAGTTTGGGTACAAATCACTTTTGGTGTCACTCTTCCTCGATAGGGTTCCACTGTTGCGACTACAGGTTGATTGGGGTTTACCAGCCCCACAAGATCCGAGGATGCTAAGGTGGTGCAACCTCATGGCTCGACACGTAGCTGGGCCTATAATCAAGTACAATGATTCATTTTTTGACTGGTTAAGGCCCCAAATGTTGATGATTGATGACTACGCATACACTGGTTTGGATTTTCGAGGGGATCCGGATTTGGCCCTGCCTGAGGATGCTCAGTGGGGTGATTTAGGTAAGAACTACACATTTTGTTTTTTTTAAATGTTTTTGGAAGTTTTATCATATGAAATCTTTTTATGTTTGTCCAAGAACTAATCAAAAAATATCTTTTTGATGACACAAATTTGGGGCCATATCGACCTCCAGAAACGTCTCCTATTCAACGACGAAGAGAGGTAGCTCCAATGGCAAGATGGGATGCCGAAGACTACGAGGCAGTGGAGCAGAACTTGGAGGGGTTGACTGCGGACATCCCGGATATTGCTATTGGGGAGATCCCTAGACATTACCAGCACTATACTATGGGTGTGTCTGAGTCTATCAGTCGACTACTTCGTAGGGTAGCCCGAGCAGTTGTGTGTTATCATGAGCATCATCCGTGATGCTATTTTGTAGAAGCTATGGGTTTCGTATTTTGAGATTTTGTTCCTTGGACAAAAACTTTTTGTAAAAACTTTTGATCATTATATACATATATACGGCTTCTACCAGCTTATCTTGTGTTGTGTTATACATATATACGGCTTCTACCAGCTTATCTTGTGTTGTGTTATACATATATACGGCTTCTACTAGCTTATCAATGTATTTAAACATCTAGGAATGTGTTGATATTTGATATAATCAAAATAACGTTCCAAGAGGCGAATTCGTAAATATACCCGTAATAAAGTAGGACTTCGAATAACATAGACATTACTTAGTTGTAGTACTACTAGCTGCTAATCGAGTCGTATAACCAGGTGGATACCAAGCGAAATAGCATCAATCAACAATTCGACGACTGCGCTATATTTTGCAATATTATTGGTCACACGACCAAGGCACACACCTCGCAGACTGATAAGTTCATTTGTAGGTGCGTAAATTGCCCATGCAGTAGAAGCAAGGTTTTGAGTACTATGGCTAGCGCCATCGGCAAAGCCAATGTGGGGTAGCGAAGACTCTGACATCTGGAAACCAAGCACAACGTAACATAAGTGGTTGAGGGCAGAGAGCAAATAACGAAAAAGCATACTACAGTAACACACAAAAAGTATGATACAATAAAATACAAGCACTCATGCACAGGTGATCTTAGGCATAGTACTTCTTTAAGTACAACCCATTTATGGGTTCACTCAAAGGGATACCATCGTAGTCCACCAACTCCTAAGCTCATTTCTTCAAAACTCATCTGATGATATAAGGACCTCGCCACATAGCTTCAAATTTTTCGGCTCCTAACATATCCTGATCTTGTTCATAAAGGAGAACCAGATCGCCTTTGAAGAAAATGCGTGGCCTGACATGTTTGTCATATTGAGCTTTGACGCGTTTCTTCTGGGCTTCTATAACTAGGGTGGCATCGCGACAGGTTTCATCTAATTGCATGAGATACAATAGACGTTCTTTTTTAGCATAAGTGTTTGGGAGAAGTTTGACGGCTAGTTTTAGGGAGGGTATCTCACATTCAATCGGCAAGATGGCTTCTAGACCATAAACTAACTGGAAATGTGTAAACCCAGTAGAAGACTTAATGGATGTCCGGTAAGCCCACAATGTTGAAAACAACATTGTGTGCCAACTCGTTTTGTGAATCCCTGTCATTCGTCGAAGTATGGTAATGGGGACTTTGTTTATTGCTTCGACTTGGTTGTTGGCTTGTGGGTAATAGGGTGTTGAGTTTTCATGTCGAAGACCCAACTTTTCAGTGAGCTCGTACATTATAAAGTTTCTAAAGTGGCTACCATGATCAGTAACGATAGCCCGAGGAACACCAAAATGAGCAATGATGTGATTGAATATGAATAATGTTGCAGTCCTTCCGGTATTGTCGAATGTTGGCATCGCCTCGGCCCATTTCGTAAAATAATAATGTATCCATGCCCCCCCGGCCGAGTGAGGGTGACATGTCATGAAATCGATACCCCATTTCACAAAAGGACCAACGGAGACCACAGGATGTAGAGGAGCAGGGTGGGATCATATTTTATTGTTGTAGGTTTGGCAAGCATGGCATTTTTGGACCGCGATTATACAATCGTTGAATAAAGAAGGCCAAAAATACCCTGCTCGTCAGATCTTCTGGGTAGTAGCATACCCAGACATGTGACCACCACAGGCTCTAGAATGGCAGTCATTAGGGCTTTCTCAGCTTCATCGAACATGAGGCAGCGTCGAAAAAAGGAGTCAATCCCACGACAATAAAGAGTATCACCGAGGATAATATACTGACGGGCTTGGTAGCATATTAGACAGCGGTCAACACTGGACAAAGTGGGCCGCAAAGTCTGGGTCTGGAGATATATGATGATATCGCCATACCAAAGGTCATTGGAACTAATCAGGAAAAGGGATTCATCGGGTAATGAATCAGCTGCTACATTTTCCGTCTCAAAGCAGGGAAGCTTGCATATCAACTCAGAAAACACCAAGGATTTCGTGGACTTAGCGCGTTCGAATTCTAAGTTAAACTCTTGGAGTATTACGATCCATTTGGATTATTTYCCCGCTAGCAATTGGCGTGTAAGAAAGTGCTGCATAGGGTTGCAGTTAGAAATTACCGTAGTCTTGCGAGAGAGGATATAGTGCCGGAAACGTTGAACAGCTTGGATGGCTGCCAAGGCCAATTTTTCAACATGTAAATACTTGGTTTTGGTAGTAGTGAGACTTCGACTCAAGTAATAAATGACATGTTCATCATGAGAATCATCCTCCTGGATGAGAACCATAGCGATGGTATAGTCTGAGGTTGTGAGGCAAAGGAAATAATCCCTACTGTAATCAGGTGGGAAGAGTAGTGGGGTACGTGTCAAAGATAGTTGCAAGGTTCAAAAGCTTTGTTGGCAGTGGTATCCCATATGAACTCAGAACCTTTGTTGAGCAGTCACGTAAGTCAAAGAGTTAGCTCAGCATAGTTTGGGATGAAACGACGGAGAAAGTTTTCCTTCCCTTACAAACTTTGTAACTGGCGAAACAAGGAAGGAGGAGGGAGATTGAGAATCACCTCGACCTTCAAAGGTTCTACCTTGATCCCTTGACATGAAACAATAAAGCCTAGAAGTCGGTCGGATTCTACGCAGAAAACACATTTTTGGGGATTCAAGTGTATATGGTCAAACCGACATCGAAGGAAAATGGCATGGAGGTGTATTGGATGATCTACACGGTGCATGGAATGAGAGGGTAAGTCCTCGAGATATGGTTGCACAATGTGTTTTATATCATGGACGGCGTAAGACATAGCACGCTGAAAAGTTGCGTTGGCATTCTTTAAACCGAATGGAAGTTTTCGATAGGCGAAAGTGCCCCAAGGACAAATAAAAGCCGTCTTGTGTTGGTCCGCGGGAACGATATTGATTTGATTATATCAGGAGAAACCATCCATCGAAGAGAAGATTTCACTTCGAACACAATCATCGACGATCTAGTCAACGAAGGGGGTAGGAAAGTTGTCTTTAGGACAAGCTTTGTTAATGTCCCTATAATCAACGCACACGCAGATTATGCCTTGTTTCTTGTCAATCGGAACAAGATTGGAAACCCAGTCAGTTAGAGCCACAGGGTAAATAAAGCCATCTTTGAGAATTTTCTAACTTCAAGCTTGATAGCGGCTGCTTTACATGGGTGAACCAGACGAAGGCATTGCCGGAGGGGTTTAGCGTCTAGGTATGTCTTAATCTCATGTATCACAATGTCGGGGTCAATACCCGGCATTTCTTCATAGCTCTAGGCAAAGACGTCATGAAATTCTTGGAAAAGAGACTTGTAGGTGACAACTTCATCGTGGGAACACGAAGCTCTGATATGCACATTTTCGACAATTCCAGGTTTTATGGATATGTCGAGGGGGATGGTGGGTGAGATGTTACTTAAGTTCCATTCGTAGAACAGATCATGTGTAGACTCAGGAACGGTATAAATGACGACAATGGTCGACGGGGTCGAGATCCATTGGTAACCCTCGATGGTGTGTTATTCCAAGAAGAGGATGGAACGATGATGTCCATCATCCCAAGGGGTGTCTTCCATGGACATAATAGACATAATCATCTCGTCCGTGGGAAAAATGACGCGGAATGGATCTGGAGATAAATCACCAAGAGAGGGGGTAGAAAGGGTTGTCGATTGAATGGCTTGATAAGCGGATTCGACCGGACTCAAAGGAATTTCGTCGCCATAACGAAGATGATCGTCAGGGTTGGGTACCTTCCATGGGTCATAAGACGCAGGGGTTCCGTGAACAGAGGTGGAGATCATGCTAATCTAGGCGACAAACCAATGTGGAACATCGGGTGGTGGGATGGGAAAAGTACCCATTAACGAGGAATCTTTAAGAAGACCCACATAGACATTCTCGTATCTGGGGGGGTTGCAATGAACGGTACATTTTCGGTATGTGCATCAGAGTGAAAGAAGGCCAATTGGTCAACGGTAACTACTTTTCCTTGATGTTGGAAATGCACGACACAGAAAAGAGTCGACACAACTGCACGAATGGAATCAATCCATTTATGGCCAAGTAGAAGGTTGTAATCGACAGGAGCGTCAAAGACCTCCACTTCAACTTGGACCGTTTTTCCTTCTAACGTAATAGGCAATGAAGGGAGGACACTGTAAGGCTTAAAACCAGAGTTGTTGAAGGCTTTGAGCATGTTGTGGGATTCAGTCAAAGGAGGAGAGCCGATGGCTTTCTAGCAGGTAATAGACATGACACAAGTCGAGGCACCCTCATCAATAAATGTTCTACAAATGTTTTTGTCGGAGACAATAACTTGTATTTGGAATGCGAGTTGAGGGGGTAACCTTGGAATGTGATCTTCCAAGTCAAAAATTATTAAATTCGTATCCATGGGGTCGATTCCACCAATAGATTTCAACAGTGCCTTCCATTGTATAGGACAACTCTAAAGGACTTCGAGGGCTGACATTGTAGACGGTGCTTGGGCCAGATCTTTGACAATACTGTAGTTCTGGGCAACGTGTGCATGGGGATTGAAATCCAATTTTCGAACAACACCCTTTATAGGAGGGCGAAGAATTGTATCTAGGCTTGGTCGTTCGAGATGAAGAGTGTTGGACAACTGAGAGGGGGGGGTGAATCAGTTGTTACCGAGCTTAAACAATTATGCTTCTTTTAAAATATTTACAAGGCACTCAATGATGATCACAATAATGCAAGGAAATAAACAATGGCACATTCAACATCAGTCACATATATGAGAAACATAGAGACAGATATTTCCCAAGGAAACCCATACAGGGTAAAAACATCTTCTTCTTTATATGATAAGTATTATTTACATTCTTTACATTATCATACATATGAGCACCAACTCATTGTGAGGCTACAACCTATGTTTTGCAAGCTTCAACTTGTTGAGAGCACCAACTCTCTTTTTTTCTCTAGCACCCACTAAAGGAAGCACCAACTCCCTGGATTCTCTAGCACCAACTAGAAGGAAGCACCAATTCCCTGGTTTCTCTAGCACCAACTAGAAGGAAGCACCAACTCCCTGTGTTCAAGCCCCCACTTGAACCTTTGAGGACACCAGTCCTCCCTAGCACCTCCCAACCACCCTGGATTATGAATATGAAATACTGATACCTATTACAATGATATAGTGTTCAATAACAGCTTACCAGTCTCATCATTGTTCTGCAGATTTTGCTACTCAGACTTCTCACTGTCTTCCAGCATGCATCCACTGCCCATTTTGTTCTTTTGCTTTTTATGCTCTGTGCGCCATGTCCATTCACTGCACAGTTCTTCTTCTATTTTATTCAGCTGCTGCACTTTGCTCCTTCTTCACGCATGAATCACCTTCAACAACAACATCCACAGCAACTCCAGCAGCAACAGCAACCGCATCTCTTCTTTGTACCGTGCATATATAGCTTTTGTGCACCTGGTGCATGCAGTATTCGCCATTCCTCTGCATGCTCACACCGCACCAATTTTCTCCACATCTCAAGTGCTATGCCTGATCATCATCGCAACTCTTCAGCTTCTCTGGTGGTTCCCACCACGCGTCCAGCATCACTGGCTGTTCTGATGAGATTCCTCAGCCTCTCTGGCAGTTGAGACTCTTCGTCTTCTCTGGCACAGTCGAGCTTATCCTTTATTTTTCAGTTACAGACTTCAATGCTCATCCACCTGTCAATCCCTCTAAGAATCATCTTCATTCACTGGACGAAGCTTGAAGACTCTTCATCTCCTCTGGCGATCACACAGAGGTCTCTTCGAATTCTCTAGTAGAGACCATCAATGGTTTCTAGCAGTTACACTGCGAGGAGTAATATTAGCCCTCCGATTATGCTCAAATTCACCTGCACCATTGGATTGGCTCCATGCTATCTTGCATTCATTTCGGCATTTTGGCATTCGGCAATTCGGCATTCGAGTGACCAAGTGTCTCGATACTCCCAGTCGCGATCCCCGAAAAGGAACTTGGTTGCTCTAGCTCTTTCCTCCATCTCTTGCTGATGTGACCAAGGGCTATGACCACAACCTTTATTCAACAACTGCATTTGGTAATTTCGCGTTTCGGCAGTTTGACACTCTTGTGGTTATGTTTCTTGCCTCTCCAAGTTGCGATTCGCGAAACTCCAAAATGGAGTCGGATCAATGGTCCAGGATCTTGGTGTATTGACGGTCTAGATCTTATCGTGAGTTCGCATCCCATGATTCCTGTGATGGAGGTTCTCGTCACTCCAAGTCGCAATAGGCAAAGCTCCGAGATGGAGCTCAGATCAACAGTCCACATTCTTGGTGATCTGACAGTACTGATCTTTTTGTGATCTCGCATCTCGCTATTCCTTAGATGGAGGTTCTTGTCACTCCAAGTCACGATAGGCAAGACTCTAAGATGGAGCTGGATCAACGGTCCATAATCTTGGTGTATTGACGGTCCAGATCTTATCATGAGTTCGCATCTCGCGATTCCTGTGATGGAGGTTCTCGTCACTCCAAGTCGCGATAGGCGAAGCTCCAAGATGGAGCTCAGATCAACGGTCCATGTTCTTGGTGACCCGACGGTCCTGATCTTTCACAATCTCGCATCTCGTTGTTCCTTAGATGGAGGTTCTCGTCACTCCAAGTCGCGATAGGCGAGACTCTGAGATGGAGCTGGATCAACGGTCCAGAACAAACCTCGATCTCACGGCTAAGATAGTTTCGCGATTTCGCATATCGCGAATTCGATAGGTTAGGGAACCCCGTTCCTTTGACTTTCCAGTCAGCGACATGATGATCTTTCACCACATGTCCTATGATTTGACGGTCCAGATCTGATCTTGATTCAACGGCTCAGAGCATATCGTGATTTCGCGTATCACAATTTTGGCATTCTTGTTGCAAAGTGTTTCGACACTCCAACTTCCAGTATCCGAAACCTCGATAGACAAAACTCCGAAATGGAGTTGGACCACCGCTTCGATCTTGCACTTTAAAGAACATGCAGGTTCTTCCTGATCCAACGATGGTCGGACCCTGCACTCGGATCTAACACCAAAGATATGTACTCCATCTTTGCGCTCCTCCTGTCTGGATTCAGATCTGACGGTCATTGAGAATTCTGAATGGGATCCAATGATCAATGTCGCTTCTCTGCCCGAGCTTATGCATCCTCTTTACCTAGAAGAATTTCTAAGTGTCAAATTCTTCGACCTTTGATCTGCCTGAGATCCTGAGTACGTTATCTCTCTTGAGCTTTGGCAATGAGTTAACCTCGTCCCTGGTGCACACCTACGCACTGCATGCGACTCTGCGCTAATTTGTGTTGTTCCTGTTTTGCCATCGATGCACACTCTGATCTTGCCATCAATGACAAGCACACACTGTCTGTAAAACATGCCAACAAAGAGGACCGTTGGTAGGTGGAGTCGTGGGAGATGGTTGGACCAATGAAAGAGCTATTGCATCAACCTTCTCTTTGGAGGAAGGATAATCTTTGGCTCAAGTGGTGAGTGCAATGTCATTCTTCTTTGGATCACCTATACATTTTAAGACATAGGATGTATTGGAGGGGGAAGGTTGGTCATGAATGACCAATTGGGCCTGTTGTTGAGAAGGGAAGGGTTGTGAAAATACGAATGGAGTGGGTGGTTTCGTGGCCCCTTGAATGAACTTGGTAACCTCGGCACGTCGTGGACCATCCTTAGTGTAGTGATCATCACCACAGATAAGACAAGGGTATCGAGGTTTGCACTTATCCATATCATCAATAGGTGGGGTTGTGGTTTTCTTAGTTTGCGGATTATTTTTATCCTCCTTGGTGTTGCCCTTTCCTTTTTTGGATTTATTTTTGTCGATGGGGGTAGATTGGATAGAGTTTAACTAAAAAGTCTTGTCGGTGGGAGGGGTAGGAGACAGAGCATTTTGAACATTAGAAGAAAAGGACTTTGGGTTGTTGCTATAGGTTTGGATGAAATGAGGTTGGGCATGGAAAGTGGCAATCGCACTGTCAGCTGCATGAGAAGTAGTAGGAGTAGTTGAAGTAGTAGAAGTAGAAGGACAAGGTGCATCAGGGAGTAAGTCGTAAAGAGTACCCATTTGTGAGTAAACGAGGTCTAGGTATTGGGCACGACTGATTGCTTGTTCTTCTGTGACAACTCCACCCATGGCGATGTCACAAGCGATATCGTTCACGAATGATTTCGTGAACCATTCTTCCAGCAACTGATTGAGAAGTTTGAGTTTGATGAGACGTCGTCTCCGTCGCCACTCATGAAAGTGATCAAAGATATGAGTGGCTTTGGTTTGTTTGAAAGAACTCACAATCTCGGTTCCTGTTTCGTAGAGAACCGGTAACTGGTAGTGGGTGAGGAAATCCATACCGAGGGTGTTGAAGTCGGTKAAGAAGCCTCGTGGTAATTTGATATACCACTTTGCGGCGGAACCTGTGAGGGTTCGCTGAAAAAGGCGTAAACGAATAGATTCATCTATCAAGGAGTTGGATGAGCACCAAAGGTGAAAATTCATTACATGATTGTTCGGGTCCTCTCCCGATTTACCATCGAATTTAGGGATGTTAGATGGTAGTTTGTCCGGTATGGCGGGCCATTGAGGAGAGTGATGGATCAGATCATTTAAAATCCTCGATAGATCTGGGAGGTCCAGAGTGGCTAGAAAGGTAACTGTCTATTCACATGCGGGTACTGGTGACTTTGGGGAGGGAGTCCCGTCAGTAAACCAGTGGGACCATAAGTAGTCTACATATAATGCGAATATCTAGGCAGATTCGGTGGTTGGTGTGGAGGCAAGTAATTCATAGGGTTGTACCCTTGAACATGGGCATGGGGATGAGCATTCGAACCCCAAATAACATTAGACGTGCCTGGATATGGTTGGCCTGTACTAAGGGGTATGACAGAGCTAGCTTGAGGTTGTTTCCCCCCAGTCGAGTGAGGATTATGTTGTATAAGATGATTCCAATACTGGGCCAAGGATGGAGGTATGTTTTTTCCATAAGGTGGGGTTGGTGGGGGTTGTCTTCCAATCGGGGGTTGCATCATGGTTGGGATTTGTCCTGCAAAAGGGGGTTGGGTTTGGCCTCCTTGGTGAAATTGTCCACCAACAGGAATTTGGTAATTAGGTGTGAAAGACGGGATGGTGACACTAGGATCAGCGCCTCCGATAGAGGATGGAAGAGATCCTCTTGAAGGGGGTCGAGGAAGTGTCAGAATAAAACTGGGAACGAGATGGTGCTCAGAAGAAGTGGAAATGCCAAGAGTCCCAGATGCAATTTGTGTAGGAGCGGGAATAGAAGCATTCAACGCATGATATCCGGGCGGAAGCGTTGGGGTGAATTTGGGCGAAAGTGGGGTGCCAATGGGGCCTTGGTTAGCCGCAGTAATCCCAGTGTGAAGACTCGTAGTATCTAGGACCATTGTGTAATGGACCATTTGTAGAGGGATAGTCAAGATGTGATCAGCATGCAGAGTGTCTGTACCAGGAAAATAATATGCAGTAGTAAAAGGTACTGCGTTTGGATCAGAAGTTTCAAGCAACTCAGGTGCGAGAGTGATATCAACGCCTGCTCCTGAGCCAAAGAGATCCCGTCTAAAAATTCCAGTAGTCCAAAAAGGATCTTGACCCTCAGGTCCTATGAAAGGTCTAGTTGATGATCCAGAAGACTGAACAACTAGATCTCCGAAAGAATTCACTCGAACAATACATCTCTCAGAGTTGGTAGGAAGTCGGAAGTCCTCTCGAGAATTGATAATTCGGAACCATTCTAAAGAGTTAGTTCTTTCCACTTGTGGAGTGGCGACGTCTTGGACTTCACTCTGTTGAGGAGAGCCCTCTAGTGAGTTGGTAGGCAAGGGTTGAGAACCTTCCAGATCTTTTGGGGGTAGGCCTTGTATTCTACATGAACGGCATGGAGGGTCAATTGTGATCGAGTTAGAATCTTACGAAAGAAATTCTATGGCCAACTTGGGTAAACAAATAGCATACGCTAGTAAAATCTAGGAAGCAAAACCAAGCAAACAAGACCTTCCAATTCCGAAGTCACTAGTTGGTGATGAAATCCAACGTCACGGCGACGAAACAAGAAGGGGCTGGGCTAGGGTGGAAAAGTTACGTTGACGACCTACTTAAAGGACTTACACCCTGGTGCAAGATCCCACACACAATCATGGGTATACCCTCCAAGGATCCAAAGTGAGTCTGGCCAACGTCGATTCCAGGTACCATGAAGACTTACCCCTTCACAATCACCTTGTGTAAGACCCTAAGAAGATAGGCTACTAAGGTTACAACCAACAACAATAATGCCTAGGGGAACAGTCGACAGTCCGATCCACACGCAAGGGCAGGGTATCTAGCTCGAAATCATCTTTAGAGGCTTCAACTCATAATTGTGGGTATACCTTCAAGTGACCCCCATAATACATGAAATCTCTACACCGATATCAACAAAGCAAGGTGAGTAACTATGTCAATCTCAATGCGACCTCGGGATTGACCCTTGTGTGAGAAGGGCTTCCTAGGACAAAATGATGCAAATGGAATTTGACACTCCTTATCACAAGATATTATTGTGTGTTTTGTGCTTTGGAGAGTGTGTCTCATTGCCTGTTCCAAAGCTCTAGCCTAGCTAATGTTGGTGTAAAAGAGTCCTAGAAAAAGTTACTAGTTGGATTTTAAAATTGCGCAATATTATTAAAGGTTGTTGTTACTCAAAAGGAGACATAAATGAAACCGATGTTGTGTGAGACTCTGACCCAACAATGCATAAATAGGAATGAATGAGACAAATTCTTGTTCGATGAATCCTATTTATAGGAGGGAGAGAGGAGTTTTATGGAACAATGTGAACTACAATGTGTGATCTTCTCTGAAATGTAATATCAAACAACCATGAACAATGCAAATTCCCTATTCGTTCTTTTTCAGTACTTGAATGCCAATATTTTCGAATAACAAGTTGCTTAAAAAAAAAGAAAATGTCTTTAATTTTTATTAGAAACCAAGAAACAGGGATGGAACTAAGAAAAAGTGAGCAACCAACGAAAAATAAATACACAACAAACACCCAAACCAATCTTTCAATGAAGACAAAAATAACAAACTGACAAGACCAGTCTCTTCAAATKCACATGGGTAACAATTTTCCAAGTAATAAGCAATTGAAAAGAACAATTGATCTCAACTTTTAAACCAATCAAAGGCTCCCAACCAAACAAGCACTCGGATTTCAAAACCGAAGATTATACCCTTGTTGCGAAAAGGCCAAGAGGCAAAAATTGAGAAAAAGTGATCAAGAAGAGCTTAATCATTCACGAGATTTGAAGTCAAGAAACATTCAATCACTGGCTAGAGAATTTCTTCCTATACACACAAACAAATCTGGGCATCTGAGGGCACAAAAGACTTAATCCAAAATTTTTGCAAGTGGGTTCGCAGGCTGGCAGTGGGGTACAGTGCGAGAATCAAGGATTCTCGCAGGATAAACACAGGCAGAATGCGAGAAGTTCGCACTGAACGTAACAACAGGGTGCGAACTTTAGTGGTCCTCACAGGCTAAAAAAGGGTACAGTGCGAGAAGGTCTGTAATCAAGCAAATTTTGGAAAAAAGACAAAACTTTTGAGAGAACTTCTGGAACCAGGGAGTCTATAAGGGTATCCTCAAGACTCAGAGATTGATGGGAATGAAAAATGGTAGGTTAAGAGCAAATGGCCAAGAAAAAACCACCAAAAATGGGTTCAATCCCCAGTGGAGTCGCCAATTTTGTCATCAGATAAATCGGTAGGTGCGGACACTAACAGATCTCCCTAGATCCACCTAGATCTAGAACAAAACAGGACAGGACACGACTCATTCCCTAAGTTGTAGTCATTGAATCTACTAATAAGAAGGAATGAGTGACATACGTTTATATCGCTTCATTAGGTCTCTGTTGTTCCCGCTTCACTCCGGTGCTCTTGTGATGTTAGATCCAAGACAACACAAACCAACCAAAGTGAAGATATAAAAATGTCAACCTATGTATATGATCAAGGAGTTACAAAATAAAATAAGAGTAATTTTATGGGAAAGGGACATGCCGCCGTATTATATTAAATGAAAGCAGAAGATACAACTAGATCGCCTTGATGTCGCAAGCTTCCTTTCAGTGACCCTTGGCTCCAACACACACACTTGCTCTGCACTTGCATGAAGAAGATCCAATACCTCTTGATAGACCAAATAGAGTCCTCAAGCTTATGTCTAAGCAGGGTTCTTCACACAATTCTTTCACCAATTCTTCATTCAATCTTGCTTAACCTTTTCCATGAGAAACATTTCAATATGTAGGAGAAGGAGGGATGGTTACATGGATGAGGATGATCCCACCAAATCTAAGAAGTCAGTAGGATGCCAACCATGTGAATGCCAACTCATTTTCTAGAAGATCCCCTTCTAGAACCTTCGTGACCTCTTCTCCTTTCCAAGCTTAAAAACAGGTTCGCACCCTATCTATAGAGTAGACTGCGAACAGTTCACACCCTAAGTGTGGGTGGCCTGCGAGAATGAGGGATTCTCGCACCCTATAACATAGGCAGCCTGCGAACTCATCTTAAAAATGTGTTTTTTGGAAGAAGACAACAGTCATTTTTCTCAGGCAAAAAGTCCTTGTGGGAGCCTGAACACATCACTTGTAGAGACATCACTAGAGTGACCAAAATCATGTGTAATAGAATGCCCCCCAAAGTATGAGGCTGGAATCTGTGACAGCCGAAATAATTTGTAAACTGCATGTGTGTATTAGAAACAAGGAGCGCACCTAATCGAAAACCTGTAAACAATCAAGCATCTGCAGAATATAATACTAGTTCTGAGGTAGGCATTCCCATGATCAGATCACAAATGAATGGAATCGTAGGTCATGGCCATCAATCATACACCGTGGAGCCATGCCATCAAAACACTACATAGCCACCAGGAATACACTGTGGATCTATGCGAAAAGACTTATTAATATGACATAGCCACGTGACATACAAAGTGGATCTATGTGCCGATAGAAATCATACATACTCCATCGCAACCTGGATCAAAAAGATGAGACCCAGGGTCTTAAATCTCGTCACCTGAAAGTACGAATCTAGCCATGCGATTACATGTGTTGAAGTCGAACATGGTAGAAACCACTTGATTATCGGTCATTCATGAAAACCGTTAACAAGTGTGAGGGAAATCACCATTGATGTCAATGACTCCCAAGGTACCGAAGTACAATCCTAACGAATGCGAATGAATGAGATAAATTTGATCACTCGACGGAATCTCTCGATCAGGGGTCAATGATGTGAAACCCTTGTAGAAAGAGAAGAGACCTGCCATTAAGGCATTCAAGTTCTAAGGTACTAAATTATTTCTAAGTCTGATTTTCGGATAATAAGTTGGATTCGATGGAATAAGACTCGTCACAGGAGGGCCTTAATGTATCCCCCATCAATGACACGAAATAAGTAACATATTTTTAGGATAAGACAAAGTATGAATACGAGTCGAAATGGACACAGGGAAGGCCGACATAGTAAGAATGGACAACTGCAGATGGCCGACTCAATAGAGGGCTTGTGTGAACTTATCTTGAACATATGAACGACACGACCAAGGCCTTGGCAGCACTAACTCAAAGACGACCCAAGATATGACCTTGTAGCAAGTCGAAAAAGAGACAAATGGATTTCCCAACCCGGATTCAAATGGTGAATAGGGGGTGTCATGTTCAAGAGCGACGCTTACTGCCATTAATATGAATACGAAAACACATCCCTTTCCCAAAATTTCGCCCACCATTTCTGGCGAGTACCTCTTTATTTTTACGCAAGCTTGAGGAGGATAACATATGCTTGTTGATGCAAGCTCATCCTTCGGATGAGTCTCTCGGAGTATATTTAACAAACCCTAGGAAGGAGTGGTTTGGTCCCATTATGGGTCTGTTGATGTTTGTTTAACGAGTCCAAGGATAGAAAACTCGGGAGTTTTTCATGTTTTGAGAGTCTGAAAACACTTAAAGAGAACTCTCCCAGTTCCTTTTTCGTAAATAAGTTCGACGAGACCAAAAAAATGATAAACTATCGCCCGTCGAATGTTTTCTTCAGATACTTTAACGAGCATGAAGAGAACAATATCTCTCGGCAAACTTTTTGTTTTTATAGAGCGTGAAAAGAGCTTAAAGGATACTCCCTTAAGTTCGTCGTTTTCGTGTTACCATAACGAGTATGAAAAGATGAGAAAAAGTATTCTCGGTTAGTTCTCATATATTTTCGAGTGCGAGAACGAACGAAGACTAAGCTGGAGGTTTTGCCTACAAAACCCTAAAAAATTAGTCGTACTTGCGACAAAAAGAAAAAATACCCATACCCCCTCGTTCAGACTTCGAAATTGCTATATCTGCAAAAACCATACTCACAAGGCTATTAGGGCATTAGGTTTTATAAGCAAAGCAATATAAAAAATCAATAAAAAATAGTAAAAAGTGAATAAATATGGGTAAAAAGAGTTTTTTACCATTTCATTCTGATTTTGCCAAAAACTTGCCCAACACACCTCATTTTCTCCCAAATTTCTTTGCTCGATTGCGGGGGGCACAAGCGATCATTCGACGAACCGTTTCAGCCAACGAGGTAAGCTCTTGATCTTTCAACTTTTCCATGGTTTATTTTTAGTTTTTATTGGAAATTTTTAGGGTATTAGGTCCATTTTAGGGTCACACCATGTGCTGGAGCATTCTCGCAGGCAAGCCTTGCGGGACCTGTGAGAATCTCGCACTGTGTCAAAGGCTCACCTGCGAGGGCCGAAACATGGATTTTAAAGTTAAATTTTCTCAATAACAATTGTGCAAAAGTTTGAAACAAGTTGCTAAATCTTCTCTCATGGCTCTTGTGCAGGTGTTTGACCATCACAATGCTAGAGTGGTGAGAAAGGGAACATGAGGAGGATGATGCTATTGTCGGGAATGACCCGGGTACAGTTGCTACCCTCTAGGACTGTGGGATATTGAAATTATTCAGGATTCTAGGGATGAGAGCCCAACTCAGGTTGTTGGAATACCTGGTCCATATGTAGAACGTGGACCAACAGTTATTTCACATGGGATTCCATACGCTGACCCTAGATATCGAGGATATCTATTTTCTAACGGGTTTCTCATGGCATGGAAACCACGCTACTTTGACCAGAGGTAGAGGTGGTGGGCTCCCTATGAGTGAGTATTGTTACCAATATTGTGTTCCCGAGGCAGAGAGGAGCAAGGGTAAGGTTTCCATTTGGGGTGTCCAGGATTTGACTCTGCGGACCATCTTGTTCACTATCACACACATGGCTAGGAGCACGGCTCCACACATGTTTCTCTGGAGCTACTTCCAATATGCCATAGAGTGTACAGAGCCTCGGGTACTCAACTGGTCGGATGCATTTCTCTGTAGTATGAAAAGACAATTGACGAAATGCAGAAAGGGTAACTTGAAACAGTTTGGGTACGGATCACTTTTGGTGTCATTCTTCCTCGAGAGGGTTCCATTGTTGCGACTACAGGTTGATTGGGATTTACCGGCCCCACGGGATCTGAGGATGCTAAGGTGGCCTCATTTCTCAACACGTAGTTGGTCCTATAATCAAGTACAATGATTCATTTTTTGACTGGTTAAGGCCCCAGATGTTGATGATTGACGACTACGCATACGCTGGTTTGGATTTCCAAGGGGATCCGGATTTGGCCTTGCCTGAGGATGCTCAATGGGGTGATTTAGGTAAGAAGTACACATTTTGTTTTTTTTAAATGTTTTTGCAAGTTTTATCATATGAAATGTTTTTATGTTTGTCCAAGAACTAATCAAAAAATCTTTTTTTGATGACATAGATGTGGGGCAATATCGACCTCCAGGAATGTCTTCTGTTCAATGGCCAAGAGAGGCGGCTCTAGTGGCAAGATGGGATGYCGAAGACYACGAGGAAGTGGAGAAGAACTTGGAGGGGTTGACTACGGACATCCCAGATATTGCTATTGGGGAGATCCCTAGACGTTACCAGGGCCATACTATGGGCGTGTCCGAGTCTATCAGTYGACTGCTTCATAGGGTAGCCCGAGCAGTTGTGTGTTATCATGAGCGTCATCCGTGACGCTATTTTGTAGAAGCTATGGGCTTCATATTTTGAGATTTTGGTCCTTGGACAGAAACGTTGTGTAAAAAGTTTTGATCATTATATACATATATACAGCTTCTACCGGCTTATCTTGTGTTGTGTTATACATGTGATGTATGATTGGTTTGTAAATGTCCCAAATGTGTGTCTAACACATAGTTAGCTAATGCATCAGTCAATGTATTTAGACATCTAGAAATGTGTTGATATTCGATATAATCAAAATAACGTTCCAAGAGGTGAATTCGTAAATATACCCGTAATAAAGTAGGACTTTAAATAGCATAGACATTACTTAGTTGTAGTACTACTAGCTGCGAATCGAGTCGTATAACCAAGTGGCGGATGCCAATCGAAATAGCATCAATCAACAATTCGACGACGGTGCTATATTCTGCAATATTATTGGTCGCACGACCAAGGCACACACCTCGCAGACTGATAAGTTCATTTGTAGGTGCATAAATTTCCCATGCAGCAGAAGCAAGGTTCTGAGTACTACGGCTAGCACCATCGGTGAAGCCAATGTGGGATAGCGAAGAATCTGACATCTAGAAACCAAGCACAACGTAACATAAGTGGTCGAGGGCAGATACCAAATAACGAAAAATCATACTACAGTAACACACAAAAAGTATGATACAATAAAATACAAGCACTCATGCACAAGTGATCTTAGGCATAGTACTTCTTTAAGTACAACCCATTTCTGGGTTCACTCAAAGGGATACCATCGTAGTCCACCAACTCGTAAGCTTATTTCTCCAAAACTCGTCTGACGATATAAGGACCTCACCACATAGATTCAAATTTTTTGGCTCCGAGCATATTCTGATCTTGTTCGTAAAGGAGAACCAGATCACCTTCAGAGAAAATGTGTGGCCTAACATGTTTGTCGTATTGGGCTTTGATGCGTTTCTTCTAGGCTTCTATAACTAGGGTGGCATCGCGACGGGTTTCATCTAATTGCATGAGATACAACAGACATTCTTCTTTGACAGAAGTGTTTGGGAGATGTTTGACAGCTAGTTTTAGGGAGGGTATCTCACATTCAATCAGCAAGATGGCTTATAGAACATAAACTAACTGGAATGGTGTAAACCCAGTAGCAGACTTAACGGATGTCCGATAAGTCCACGATGTTGAAAACAACATCATGTGCCAACTCATTTTGTGAATCCCTATCATTCGTCGAAGCATGGTAATGAGGACCTTGTTTATTGCTTCAACTTGGTCGTTGGCTTGTGGGTAATAGGGTGTTGAGTTTTCATGGAGAAGAACCAACTTTTCAGTGAGTTCGGACATCATGAAGTTTCTAAAGTGGCTACCATGATCAGTAACGATAGCCTGAGGAACACCAAAACGAGCAATGATGTGATTGGATATGAATAATGTTGTAGTACTTCCTGTATTGTCGAATGTATGCATCGCCTCGGCCCATTTCGTAAAATAATCTACAGCTACAATAATGTATCCATGCCCTCCGATCGAGTGAGGGTGACATGTCATGAAATTGATACCCCATTTCGCAAAAGGACCAACGAAGACCACAGGATGTAGAGGAGCAGGGTGGATCGTATTTTATTGTTGTAGGTTTGGCAAGCATGGCATATTTGGACCACGATTATACAATCATTGAATAAAGAAGGCCAAAAATACCCTGCTTGTAAGATCTTCTGGGCAGTAGCATACCCAGACATGTGACCACCACAGGCTCCAGAATGGCATTCATTTAGGGCTTTCTCAGCTTCATCGAACGTGAGGCAGTGTTGAAAAACGGAGTCAAACCCACGACAATAAAGAGTATCACCGAGGATAATATACTGACAGGCTTGGTAGCATATTCGACGACGGTCAATGCTGGACAAAGTGGGATGGAAAGTCTGGGTCTGGAGATATATGATGAAATCGCCATACCAAAGGTCATCGGAACTAATCAGGAAAAGGGATTCATTGGGTAATGAATCGGCTGCTACATTTTCCATCTCAGATCAGGGAAGGTCGCATATCAACTCGGCAAACACCAAGGATTTCTTGGACTTAGCGCATTCGAATTCTAAGTCAAACTCCTAGAGTATTACGATCCATTTGGAGTATTTTCCTGCTAGAAATTGGCGTGTAAGAATGTGTTGCATAGGGTTGCAGTTAGAAATTACCGTAGTCTTGCGAGAGAGGATATAGTGCCGGAAACGTTGAACAGCTTGGACGGTTGCCAAGGCTAGTTTTTCAACATGTAAATACTTGGTTTCAGTAGTCGGGAGACTTCGACTCAAGTAATAAATGACATGTTCGTCATGAGAATCATCCTCCTGGACGAGAACCATAGCGATGGTATAGTCTGAGGTTGCGAGGCAAAGGAAATAATCCCGACTGTAATCAGGTGGGAAGAGTAGTGGGGTACGTGTCAAAGACAGTTTCAAGGCTTCAAAAGATTTTTTGGCAGTGGTATCCCATATGAACTCAGAACCTTTCTTGAGCAGTCGCGTAAATCCAATAGTTAGCTCAACATAGTTTGGGATGAAACGACAGAGAAAGTTTGCCTTCCCTTGCAAACTTTGTAACTAGCGAAGTGAGGAAGGAGGAGGGAGATTGAGAATCTCCTCAACCTTCAAAGGATCTACCCTAATCCCTTGACATGAAACAATAAAGCCTAGAAGTCGGTCAGATTCTACGCAGAAAACACATTTGTGTGGATTCAAGCGTATATGGTAAAACCGACATCGAAGGAAAATGGCGCGGAGGTGTATTGGATGATCTACATGGCGCATGGAATGAGCGGGTAAGTCATCGAGATATGGTTGCACAATGTGCTTTATATCATGGAAGGCATAAGACATAACACGCTGAAAAGTTGCGGCGACATTCTTTAAACCGAATGGAAGTTTCCAATAGGCGAAACTGCCCCAAGGATAAATAAAAGTGGTCTTGTGTTGGTCCAAGGGAATGATATCGATTTGATTATATCCATAGAAACCATCCATCAGAGAGAAGATTTCACTTCCGGCACAATCGTCAACGATCTGGTCAACGAAGGCGGTAGGAAAGTTGTCATTTGGATAAGCTTTGTTAATGTCCCTATAATCAATGCACACGCGGATTGTGCCTTGTTTCTTATCAATCGGAACAAGATTGGAAACCCAGTCAGTTAGAGCCACAGGGTAAATAAAACCAGCTTTGAGAAGTTTCTCAACTTCAAGCTTGATAGTGGTTGCTTTACGTGGGTGGACTGGACGAAGGCGTTGCCGGACGAGTTTAGCGTCTGAGTATGTCTTAATCTCATGTATCACAATGTTGGGGTCAATACCCAGCATTTCTTCATAGCTCTAGGTGAAGACATCATGAAATTATTAGAAAAGAGATTTGTAGGTGACAACTTCGTCATGGGAACACGAAGCTCCGATATGCACATTTTCGACAATTTCAGGTTTTATGGATATGTCGAGGGGGATGGTGGGTGAGATGTTACTTAAGTTCCCTTCGTATAACAGATCATGTGTAGACTCAAGAATGGTAGAAATGATGACAACGGTCGACGGGGTCGAGATCCGTTGGTAACCCTCGATGGTGTGTTGTTATAGGAAGAGGATGGAACGATGATGTCCATCGTCCCAAGGGGTGTCTTCCATGGACATAACAGACATAATCATCTCGTCTGTGGAAAAAATGACGCAGAATGGATTTGGATATAAATCACCAAGAGAGGGGGTAGAAAGGGTTGCCGATTTCATGGCTTGATAAGCGGATTCGACTGGACTCAAAGGCATTTCATCGCCATAACGAAGATGATCGTCGGGGTTGGGTACCGTCCATGGGTCGTAAGATGCAGGGGTTCCATGAACAGAGGTGGAGATCATGTTAATCGAGGCGACAAATGGATGTGGAACATCGGGTGGTGGGATGGGGAAAGTACCCATTAACGAGGAATCTTTAAGAAGACCCACACCGACATTCTCGTATCCGGGGTTGGTTTTTGCAATGAACGGTACGTTGTCGGTACATGAATCGGAGTGAAAGAAGGCCAATTGGTCGACGGTAACTACTTTTCCTTGATGTGGGAAATACACGACATGAAAAAGAGTCAACACAACTGCACGCATGGAATCAATCCAGCTACGGCCAAGTAGAAGGTTGTAATCGAGAGGAGCATCAAAGACCTCCACTTCAACTTGGACCGTTTTGCCTTCTAATGTAATAGGCAACGAAGGGAGGACACAGTAAGGCATAAAACCAAAGTTGTTGAAGGCTTTGGTCGTGTTGTGGGATTCAGTCAAAGGAGGAGAACCGATGTCTTTCCAGTAGGTAATAGACATGACACAAGTTGAGGCACCCTCATCAATAACCGTTCTACAAATGTTTTTGTCGGAGACAATAACTTGTATTTGGAATGCGAGTTGAGGGGGTAACCTTGGAATGTGATCTTCCAAGTCAAAATTTATTAAATTTGTATCTGAGGGGTCGATTCCACCAATAGATTTCAACAGTGCTTTCCATTGTATAGGACAACTCTGAAGGACTTCGAGGGCTGACATTGCGGATGGTGCTTGGGCAAGATCTTCGACAAAACTGTAGTTCTGGGTAGCACGTGTGTGGGGATTGAAAGCCGATTTTCAAAAAACACCCTTTGGAGGAGGGCGAAGAACTGTATCTAGGTTCAGTCGTTCGAGATGAAGAGGACCATTGGTAGGTGGAGTCGTGGGAGATGGTTGGACCAATGAAGGAGGTATTGCATCAACCTTCTCTTTGGAGGAAGGATAATCTTTGGCTCGAGTGGTAAGTGTGATGTCAATCTTCTTTGGATCACCTGTACACATTAAGACATAAGATGTATTGGAGGGGGAAGGTTGGTCATGAATGACCAATTGGGCCTGTTGTTGAGAAGGGAAGGGTTGTGAAAATACAGCCGAAGTGGGTGGTTTCGTGGTCCCTTGAAGGAAGTTGGTAACCTCGGCTCGTCGTGGAAAATCCTTAGTGTAGTGATCATCACCATAGATAAGACAAGGGTATCAGGGTTTGCACTTATCCCTATCATTAACAGGTGGGGTTTTGGTTTTCTCAGTTTGTGGATTATTTTTATCCTCCTTTTTCTTACCCTTTCCTTTTTTGGATTTATTTTTGCCGACGGGGGTAGATTAGACAGAGTTTACCTCAAAAATCTTGTCGGTGGGAGGGGTAGGAGACGAAGCTTTTTGAACATTAGAAGAAATGGACTTGGGGTTGTTGCTAGAGGTTTGGACGGAATGAGGTTGGGCATGGAAAGTGCCAATCACACCGTCAACTGCATGAGAAGTAGTAGGAGTAGTTGAAGTAGTAGAAGTAGAAGGACGAGGTGCATCAGGGAGTAAGTCACAAAGAGTACCCGTTTGTGAGTAACCGAGGTCTAGGTATTGGGCACGACTGATTGTCTGTTCTTCTATGACAACTCCACCCATGGCGATGTCACGAGCGATATCATTCATGAATGATTTCGTGAACCTTTCTTCCAGCAACTGATCGGGAAGTTCGAGTTTGATGAGACGTCGTCTCTGTCGCCACTCATGAATGTGATCAGAAATATGAGTGGCTTTGGTTTGTTTGAAAGAACTCAAAATCTCGGTTCCCATTTCGTAGAGAATCGGTAACTGGTAGTGGGTGAGGAAAGCCATAGCCAGGGTGTTGAAGTCGGTGAAGAAGCCTCAGGGAATTCGATATTAAACTTCACGACGGAACATGTGAGGGTTCACTGAAAAATTCACAAACGAATAGAGTCATCCATCAAGGAGTTGGATGAGCACCAAAGGTGAAAAGTCATTACATGATTGTTCGGGTCCTCTTCCGATTTACCATCAAATTTAGGGATGTCAGATGGTAGTTTGGCTGGTATGTTGGGCCATTGAGGAGAGTGACGGATCAAATCATTTAAAATCCTCGACAAATCCAGGAGGTCCATAGTGGCTAAGAAAGGTAACTGTCTATTCACATGCGGGTACTGGTGACTTTGGGGAGAGAGTCCCGTCGGTAAACCAGTGGAACCATAAGCAATCTGCATATAATGTGAATATCCTAACAGATTTGGTGGTTGATGTGGAGGCAAGTAATTCATAAGGTTGTACCCTTGAACATGGGTGTGGGGTTGAGCGTTCGAACCCCAAATAGGATTAGACGTGCCTGCATATGGTTGGCCTGTACTAGGGGGTATGATGGAGCTAGCTTGAGGCTGCTTCCCCCCAGTCAACGGAGGATTATGTTGTATAAGATGATTCCAATACTGGGCCAAGGATGGAGGTATGTTTTGTCCATAAGGTGGCGTCGGTGGGGGTTGTCCTCCAATCGGGGGTTGTGTCCCGGTTGGGATATGTCCTGCAAAAGGGTGTTGGGTTTGGCCTCCTTGGTGAAATTGTCCACCAACAAGAATCTGGTAATTGGGTGTGAAAGACGAGATGGTGCCACTAGGATTGGTGCCTCCGATAGAGGATGGAAGAGTTCCTCTGGAAGGGGGTCGAGGAAGTGTCGGAATAAAACCGGGAACAAGATGCTGCCCAGAATAAGTGGAAACGCCAGGAGTCCCGGATGGGATTTGTGTAGGAGTGGGAATAGAAGCATTCAACGCATGATATCGTAGAAGTGTTGGGGTGAATCTGGGCGAAAGCGGTGTACCAATGGGGGCTTGGCTAGCCGCACTAATCCCGGTGTGAGGACTCGTAGTATCTGGGACCATTGTGTAATGGACCGTTTGTAGAGTGATAGTCAAGATGTGGTCAGCTAATGGAGTGTTTGTACCAGGAAAATAATATGCAGTAGTAAAAGGTACTGCGTCTGGATCAGAATTTTCGGGCAGCTCAGGTGCGACAGTGATATCAACGCCTGCTTCTGAGCCAAAGAGATCCCGTCTAAAAATGCCAGTAGTCCAAAAATGATCTTGACCCTCAAGTCCTATGAAAGGTCCGGTTGGTGATCCAGAAGACTGAACAACTAGATCTCCGGAAGAATTGACTCAAACAATACGTCTCTCAAAGTCAGTAGGAAGTTGGAAGTCCTCTCGAGAATTGGTAATTCGAAACCATTCTAAAGAGTTAGTTCTTTCCACTTGTGGAGTGGCAACGTCCTAGACTTCACTCTGTTGAGGAGAGCCCTCCAGTGAGTTGGTAGGCAAGGGTTGAGAACATTCCATATATTCTGGGGGTAGGCCTTGGATTCTACGTGAACGACGTGGAGGGTCAATTGTGATCGAGTTAGAATCTTACAAAAGAAATTCTATGGCCAACTTGGGTAAACAAACAGCATATGCTAGTAAAACCTAGGAATTAAATCCAAGCAAATAAGACCTTCCAATTCCGAAGTCACTAGTTGGTGATGAAATCCAACGTCGCGACAATGAGACAAGAAGGGGCTAGGCTAGGGTTGAAAAGTTACGTTGACGACCTGCTTAATGGACTTACACCCTGGTGCAAGCTCCCACACACAATCGTGGGTATACCCTCGAAGGAGCTCGAGTGAGTCTGGCCAACGTCGATTCCAGGTACCGTGAAGACTTAACCCTTCACAGTGACCTTGTGTAAGACCCTAAGAAGATAGGCTACTAAGGTTACCACCAACAACAATAATGCCTGGGGGAACAGTGGATAGTCTGATCCACATGCAAGGGCAGGGTATCTAGCCCGAAATCAGCTTGAGAGGCTTCAACTCATCATTGTGGGTATACCTTCAAGTGACCCCCGTAATACGTGCAATCTCTTACTAGCTGAATTTTAAAATTTTGCAATATTATTAAAGGTTGTTGTTACTCAAAAGGAGACGGAAATGAAATCGATGTTGTGTGAGACTCTGACCCAACAATGCATATAGGAATGAATGAGACAAATTCTTGTTCGATGAATCCTATTTACAGGAGGGAGAGAGGAGTTTTCTAGAACAATGTGAACTACAATGTATGATCTTCTCTGAAATGTAATATCAAACAACCATGAACAATGCAAATTCCCTATTCATTCTTTTTTAGTATTTGAATGCCAATATTTTCAAATAACAAGTTGCTTAAAAAAAAAAATGTCTTTTATTTTTATTAGAAACCAAGCAACATGGATGGAACTGAGAAAAAGTAAGCAACCAACGAAAAATAAATACACAACAAACACCCAAACCAATCTTTCAATGAAGACAAAAATAACAAACTGACAAGACCAGTCTCTTCAAATGCACATGGGTAACAATTTTCCAAGTAATAAGCAATTGAAAAGAACAATTGATCTCAACTTTTAAACCAAGCAAAGGCTCCCAACCAAACAAGCACTCGGATTTCAAAACCGGAGATTATACCCTTGTTGCGAAAAGGCCAAGAGGTAAAAACTGAGAAAACATGATCAAGAGGAGCTTAATCATTCACGAGATTTAAAGTCAAGAAACATTCAATCACTGGCCAGAGAAGTTCTTCCTAGAGACACAGAAAAATCTGGGCATCTCAGGGCACAGAAGACTTAATCCAAAATTTTTGCAAGTGGGTTTGCAGGCTGGCAGTGGGGTACAGTGCGAGAATCAAGGATTCTCACAGGCTAAACACAGGCAGAATGATAGAAGTTTGCACTGAACTAAACAACAAGGTGCAAACTTTAGTGGTTCTCGCAGGCTACAGAAGGGTGCAGTGCGAGAAGGTCTGTAATCAAGCAAATTTTGGAAAAAAGACAAAACTTTTGAGGGAACTTATGGAATCAGGGAGTCTATAAGGGTATCCTCAAGACTCAAATATTGATGGGAATGAAAAATGGTAGGTTAAGAGAAAATGGCCAAGAAAAAACAACCAAAAATGGGTTCAATCCCTAGTGGAGCCACCAATTTTGTTATCGGATAAATCAATAGGGGCAGACACTAACAGATCTCCCTAGATCCACCTAGATCTAGAACAAAACAGGACAAGACATGACTCTTTCCCTAAGTTGTAGCCGTTGAATCTACTAATAAGAAGGAATGTGTGACATACTTTTATATCGCTTCCTTAGGTCTTTGTTGTTCCCACTTTGCTCCAGTGCTCTTATGATGTCAGGTCCAAGACAACACAAACCAACCAAAGTGAAGATAGCAAAGTATATTCAATGTCAACCTATGCATATGATCAAGGAGTTACGCAATAAAATAAGAGTAATTTTATGGGAAAGGGACATGTCGTTGTATTATATTAAATGAAAGCAGAAGATACAACCGGATCGCCTTGATGTCGCAAGATTCCTTTCAGTGACCCTTGGTTCCAACACACACACTTTCTCTGCACTTGCATGAAGAAGATCCAATACCTCCTGATAGAGCAAATAGAGTCTTCAAGCTTCTGTCTAAGCAGGGTTCTTCACACAATTCTTTCACCAATTCTTCATTCAATCTTGCTTAACCTTTTCCATGAGAAACCTTTCAATATATAGGAGAAGGAGGGATGGTTACATGGATGAGGATGATCCCACCAAATCTGAGAAGTCAGTAGGATGCCAACCATGCAAATGCCAACTCATTTTCTATAAGATCCCCTTCTAGAACCTTCGTGACCTCTTCTCCTTTCCAAGCTTAACAACAAGTTCGCACCCTATCTATGGAGCAGACTGCGAACAGTTTGCACCCTAAGTGTGGGTGGCCTACGAGAATGAGCGATTCTCGCACCCTGTAACATAGGCAGTGTGCAAAATCATCTTAAAAATGTGTTTTTTGGAAGAAGACAGAAGTCACTTTTCTCAGGCAAAAAGTCCTTGTGGGAGCCTGAACACATCACTTGTAGAGATACCACCAGAGTGACCAAAATCATGTGTAACAATGGATGTTTATAGTATTTATTCGGGGGATAAAAGGTGCTTTCGGGTGATCGAGAGCTATTTTTCTTCCTGAATCTTGGGTCTTAGTAAGGTCATTGGAGACATGTTGACCCCTACTTCTTGTTTGCACAACCAAGACTTCTGCGAGTGGATCTTGAACCTCAAATAGGTCATCGGAAGGCATTTGTAGGTTAGGGTCCCATATCAACATGGTTGTTTCTTCTAGTGGATCAACTTATTCCTGAACAACAATATTCATAACTAAGTCACTTGATTGTTCAGTTAAGGAAACCTCATCTAGAAATCGGTTAGCCATCAAATTCATGCCACGCATCCATTGTGGACAGTCTCTTTCAGAGTGTTTTTCTTGGTGATAGGTACAGAAAGAGTCGGATGTTACATTTCCCAAATCGATTTTTAAGTTGGTTGGGGGGGTTCAATTGCTTTGAATGGTGGGTTTCTTTTGAAAAAAATATTATAGGGCCTCTGGCCTTGGTTTCCTTCCCCTACACTTCTTTTCATGTCTATGATTTCGTTTGATAATTTCTTAACCATACGTTGTAGGTCTTCTATGTCTCCACTCCCCTTTTCGAGACCTTGTTCTGTTTGTTTTTTTGGTGGTCTACTCAACGGGAGTCCTCTCCTGGGAGGAGGTTGAAATTCCTTATTAACTAGTGAGACCTGGCCTTTTTTACATCCCTTCATTTGAAATTCTATTGTTTTGGCTTCTTCAAAATTCTCAGCTAATGTTTTTTTGGCAGCCCTCTTCACAAACATGGAAATAGAAGCTGAGAGAGCATTAGCATATACTTCAATTTGCAACTCTTGAGTGGTTTTAGCTTCGAGTTGAAATTTTTTTAGGATAGTGGCGAACCTTTGATTAAAGTCTTTAACCTTCTCCTTTGAACTCATGGTGGCGGCGAACAATGCGGCCATCAAAGCTCCTGTAGTGGTTTCTTCTGCAAATTTATCTAGGAAATCATTTTGAAACTTCGTCCAACTAGTTATGGATCCTACAGGTAAGTTAAAATACCACGTGGAGGATGAATTCTCAAAAGTATAGGGGAAAATCCTGCATACTATGTCTTCATGTTGGACATTCATTAGTCTGATATCTAGTATGAATTTTTTGATATGGTCTTCAGGCAATCTTGAGGTTTTAGGGTCAAATTTAGGGAGTAACTTTTCTGGATGGCGAGGAAGGTTATGTACTTGTCCAGGGATGGCCAGAGCATCTCTGGCCAACCAAGGTTGATTATTCTGAGGTGTTTTTCCCCTTTCTTCATTATTATCATTGTTATCTTCCATGCCATCTGATCCCGAAACTGAGCGTTCTGAGTTAAACCCTTCCTCGTCGGAAAATTCGTCGGGATCAGAGCAGTTGTCGGCTAGTGTTTCGGGGATTAGATTAAGCGAATGTTTGATTTCGGTGCGGAAGAAATATAATAGGTCTTCTATTGTGTGCACAAAAACTTGGTCGAGGGTATTGACCACTTTTTTGCTTACTTGTTTTCTATGAGGAAGTAACGGAGCTAAGGGTAGCGCTTTGATTTGTCGGGCATAAGCTCTTGTGAGTCTTCTGAACTGATTCAACTTCTCGTGAGGAAGAGCGTAAGGTATATCAGGGAATATATGTTCTTCCTCTTGCTGGGGTGAGTTACTCGTTTCATGAGTACTCAGTGTGTGTGGGTTGTCTTGGGAATGACTAGCCATGCATGTGGGTTGTTTTGAATCTACGGGCTGTGTGAAAAATTATGTACAAAATATTTCTAACCATTCATTCTTCAGGCCCTCCTTCTAGCGCCAATTCTATTGAGGGGTCTTAAATCCCTTTAACTCAACAGTAGGAACCAAACACGCCTCCGAGGCCCAATTAGACTCTGCAGTATTTAATGGTGGAATGGTTCTCCAGATCTTGTGATCTACCCAATTAATCGATGGGATTTACGTAGTGATCGACAGGATGTATTCTTGTGAAAACTCCTCCTTCAGTTCGAACGTTCTATTTTTTGTATTTTCTCTTATAGGTGGGACCGATACAAGATAAATGTTGGTATAAATCAGCTGGGTAACAAAAGGGGAAGGACTTAACTACTGAAGAAGGTTGAGTTTGGGATAACCCTACTACTCAAGCATGCAGACAATGATTCTTACACCTACAAAAATCCTAGTACTAATACATTAACCTATTGGTGTTCCAATTATTTACTGAGATGTGATTATCAGGAGAAAAACATACATGCAATAAATGATGGCAAGAAAAATAGTTTCCTTAACTCTAATCATCAATCACATATTAACACAACGATTTACTTTTCATCATTAAAGACAAGAACTATAAAAATATTGAATCGGATAACTTATCAACAGATTCAGAGGCTCTTACTCGTTACAGCATCTATTCATGAGATAAAATCAGAAATAATTCTTCTTCAGATCTAGTCACACATGCTTTTGATGAAAAACACAAACTTGTCTTTGGTCCTAAACATGACTTCTCAATTAAGGTAGCTCTGAAATAGTTCTTTACAAATCCAAAAATGAGGGTCTTTGCAACAACCATCGACCCATTACTACAGGTCGACCCCTTTATTTATAACATATTATTAACTAAAAATAACTATCAAAGTACAAGATAAGTAAAACAAAACATCGCCACATGGCACTTTCATTTCTCAGTCTTCTAAGAGTCATCAAATGTTTCACTTGAGTGGATGACTCTTCTTGTACTCTGACCATTTGACAAAGAGATCCTCACATGTGTTGGCATACGGGAATTTGTGTTGTTCCATTGGGGCCGAAAGGATCTCCCTTACCTCTACTACCCATGCCTGATACTTGACTATTTTGGAACTTAACTGCTGCAACACAGTCCGAGCCTTGATCAGGTGTTCAATGAACTGCTGCACTTGACCAGGTGCCATGTTCACCACCTATGCTATCTTTGAAGCCCACAATGAGTCTTGTTCGGGATGTAATTTGACTATGGCATGCAAGTCGACAAAGTCATCGGGTGTGCCGAATTCTGGGAGGCCGATGTCTCTCATTGCCCGGTTGATCTTGGTCCAGCTCTTTTTGCACTCGACCCATTTCTCTTGGATTTCCTGATGAAGTTCTTGGGCCATTTTCACCTAGTATTCGGCTGAATTCTTTATACGATCAATGTTGCTATCCCTTAGTAGTCGAATGTCATGTTCTTTGGCGTCTTGGCCTTGATGAACGACATTGATGTAAGTGATCCTTTCCACTGCTTAGTGTGCTTTCTCATACCATCTTTCCATATATTTTCACGTTTCCAGTGCCATGAGGGTGTCTTCTTGGAAATTGGTTATTCATGCAGTGAAAAGGTGTTGCTCATTTGTGAATTTATTGTAGGCGTCTTGGAATTCGCTTCTTAAGAACACAGTGTCATGTGTGGAGTCCTGATAATATTTCCTCAAATGGCGTAGATGTTCCAACTCCTTCAGTGCAAGGGGCATCTCCTCTTCATCCCTTTTTTCTCTATCCAAAGTGGCATCTGTGAATTCCATCCCTGCGCCGATAAGTTCCGATGTCTTGGCATGCTCTGTGCTAATCAATTTTTCTTCTGTGGTGATGAGGATGGAGCGATCTAGAGTAAGCCTCCTCTTCTTGGTGGTTCTCTTCATGATCTATTTCCTCTTTCGGTCATAGGAGATGCTTTGTATATCAGCAACCTCATCCACAGGTTCGGGGATTTGTTGATCTCCCCAGGTAAGCATATTTCCCAAGCTCCCGATAATGTATATTTGCTCAAGACTGGATTCTTAAACCTCTTCGATGTGACTTGAAGGTTCAACCTCTGGTTGTTTCTTATCGGGAGGTAAAGTACCAGCTGAAATTGAATCATTAGGGGTAGGCTCGGTACTTACTTGATAATCGGCTGTTGAGATGCCAATTTCTTGCTGTAAAACTTCATCTTTATGTTCGCTCGATCCTGGCTCATCCTTCGGTCTATTCACTTGGGTATCCATTACATCGAGTAGCCTAGTGTCTAAGACACTTTTGACCTCCTGTTCCTTTTGTGGAAGGCCTTGAATTTGAGCATCGGGAGCTGGGGAAGATGCCTTCTCGGACTCCTTTTCTTCTGTGATTTCCACCGAAGTCACCAAGGACACCTCTGAGCTCTCCTCATCATCATAAATTGTTATTAAGTTGTGGAGGGGGTTAGGTGCACTTTCTCTCTTTGATTTTCTTATTATCTCGGGTTGAGCCGAAACGTCCCCTAGCTATCGTAGATGAGGGAGTAGAATTAATTATACCTATTTTCCCATAGCACGCTAAAGTAGACATGGACTGGGAGCTCTGCAACATGCCAGCTCATATTCATGTCGGCGTAGACGTTTCTGGCGCACATGACATCGAGAAAGTATGAAGCCATGTAAAACGTTGGTGCTTCCCCTTCCTTCGACGCCTAGGCCTGTTGCACACAGATGCTAAGTTGCTTGGAGATTATTTCTCCCCAGTTGAAGCTGCACCCGGCGATCGCAACTGTGTATGCTAAAGGCATCCATACCTCTAAAAACCTGGAGCAATATTTCTCTCCATACAATGGGCAGATGAGATCCATCAAGTAGATGTATGGCTCCCTTAAGTTAGTTGTTCCATACCATCCAGTGATCCGATTGGTAAACTTCTTGTCCTCCCTCCACCATGAGGCCATCACTCGGCTGGTGTCGTGGTGTTCGTAGAACTTCATGACAAAAACAATGTTTAGCCGCTCCTCGGGGTCTCTAAGCTTGTAGTATTTCTTAACTTCTACCGGGAGGAACACTCTGACACAGTCACCATTGTCTTCATTGATTAGACATTATTGTGTGTATGTGTGTTTGCTGAGCCATTTAAGAACCTCTATGCAGGGAAAAATGGGGGTTATTCTTGCCAACATATGTAGATACGACCGTCGGATGTTCGGGAATACATGGTCGTCGAGTGCCCTTATGTCTGGATCATTGTGTGGGACATATTCTGGGTACTCTTCTCAGTTGATCATGTTAAAGAGATCCCCCAAATGTGGGAGCGTCATCTTGGACCCTATGTTTCCTCTGTATCGCCAAAGGCCGGAGGCTGGACGAAAACCTTCTTTGTTGTTTTCTTGATGTTAGGCTCTGACCTAGGGGTGTATTCCAATTGCCTCATAGTCCCTGGGGAAGAAACTTCTCATGTCTCTGGTTCTTTTATCTTTGGTGCTCTCAGAGAGCATTTGGTGGTTGGCTTTCTTGGCGGCATCATTCCTGTAACTTAAGAAAAATTTCAAAGACTGTGTAAAAGAAAACAGATGACCATACAAAAATTATAACCAATGAATTTCTAGACTTGGATACATACCTCGGAAGCTCGTTAAACCTGGTTCTAATGGTCAAAAGTGGTAGCACATTTCTTGAGTTGCTCGCTCTGTTCCTTCAAATGCTCTAGAATTCACTTACGCACAGAATGAATTTGTTCACAACAGTTTTAGAGATTTAAACAAGGGTGATCTTACCATGTCACATCAGCCATTCAATTCGAGTATGTGTGTAATTACATTAAATCTGTCGCCAGATCTCCAAATATGTTTAAACTTAAATTCATCATGGGTTGATGACACAGACGCCGATGGTAATTTGGTCTATCGGTGATTTCAAATTGTTGTTTCTTAATTGGCGCACGAGGTAGCAATTAATGTAGGATCGGGTATTAATTAGCTCCTTAAATGCCCAAAATCTGATCATACCTAATGCTAAAATGTCTCGTCATGTCGCTCTTTTAGTGGGTGGATCAGAGATCGAAATTATTCTATGAACGTTTTCATTGATATCCTCCTACAAAAGCTCTGATGCCAATTGATCTTAACGTATAGTGCTGACGTGGAAAAACTGACTAGGAGGTGTGACTAGGACCTAAGGAACCAAAAAATGTCTCGGGATAAGACTAGATTGTACGAACTTCTTACCTGGTGGAGACACATGGCGTTGGAGACCAGTGACTCAATTTTATCATGTTATTCGGAGTCGAGACTTTCCTTAAGCCATTCATTCTAAAAAAACCTTAGCCTGCCGAGACTTTTCTTCTGTGATTTCCACCGAAGTCACCAAGGACACCTCCGAGCTCTCCTCATCATCATAAATTGTTATTAAGTCGTGGAGGGGGTTAGGTGCACTTTCTCTCTCTGATTTTCTTGTTATCTCGGGCTGAGACGAAATGTCCCCTAGCTATCGCAGATGAGGGAGTAGAATTTATTATACCTATTTTCCCATAGCACGCTAAAGTAGACGTGGACCGAGAGCTCTGCAACATGCAAGCTCATATTCATGTCGATGTAGACGTTTCTGGCGCACATGACATCGAGAAAGTATGAAGCCATGTAAAATGTTGGTGCTTCCCCTTCCTTCGGCACCTAGGCCTGCTGCACACAGATGCTAAGTTTCTGGGATATTATTGCTCCCCAGTTGAAGCTGCACCCAAAGATCGCAACTGTGTATGCTAAAGGCATCCATACCTCTGAAAACCTAGAGCAATATTTCTCTCCATACAATGGCCAGATGAGATCCATCAAGTAGATGTATGGCTCCCTTAAGTTAGTTGTTCCATACCATCCAGTGATCCAGTTGGTAAACTTCTTGTCCTCCCTCCACCATGAGGCCATCACTCGGCTGGTGTCATGGTGTTCATAGAACTTCACGACAAAAACAATGTTTAGCCGCTCCTCAGGGTCTCTAAGCTTGTAGTATTTCTTAACTTCTACCAGGAGGAACACTCTGACACACTCACCATTGTCGTCATTGATTAGACATTATTGTGTGTATGTGTGTTCGATGAGCCATTTAAGAACCTCTATGCAGGGGAAAATGGGGGTTCTTCTGTTGAAATTACTGAGACAACTGAGAGGGGGGGGTGAATCAGTTGTAATTGAGCTTAAACAATTTTAAGTCTATTAAAATATTATTAATCTTTCTTCAAGAGATCATCAACAATATACAACATATAGACAGTAAAATTAAAGAGCATCAGTCACACATAAGGTATACACAGAGAAAAATTTTTACGAGGAAACCCATAAAGGGAGAAAACCTCTTCTTCTTCGAAATGATAGGCAGTCTTTTAAGTAATGTACATCATCTATAATTGAGCACCAACTCAATGTGAGGCCGCTACCTCTGTTTTTACAAGCTGCAACTTGTTTGAGAGCACCAACTCTCTGGTTTCTCTAGCACCCACTAGAAGGAAGCACCAACTCCCTTAAAGTTCCAGCACCAACTAGATGGAAGCACCAACTTCCAGTTACACAAGCTCCAACCTGTATAACAGAGAACACTTGTTCTCCCTTGCACCACCCTGCCACCCTGGTTTCTCTGGCTGCAACCAGATGGAAGATACAACTTCTTGTGTTCAAGCTTCCACTTGAACCTCTGAGGACAGCAGTCCTCCCTAGCACCTCCCAACCTCCCTGAAATATGAATGAATAAATAAACACACAACTACATAGATAAATCAATTCTTACCAATCTCTCTTTGTTCTGTAAATCTGGTCTTCTTCTCACTGTTCTGCAATTCTTCTCTTCCTCTGTCTGTTTAGCAGGTTTGCTCTGCTTCAACTTGATCTGTCATTTTGCTCTGCTTCAACTTGTTCAGTTATTCTGCTCTGCTTCAATTTTTCTTCATCATCTGTTACTCTTCTCTGAGTTTCATCTCACACTGTGCATATTCTCTATCTCACACTGCGCATCCTTTGGTTTTTCCTTTCTTACCGCTTCATTTATTTTCATACAGAACAACCAACCTCACACAGTCTGTCTCATTTTCTTTTATACACCCATCCACGGCGGTTGCACTTTGCATTTCCTTAGGCAAAAGAAAGACAATTGTCCAAGCAACTGAAACGCCAACTGATTGACAATCATGAGTCCGTTTCGCTAACAGATTCGTAACTGAGGAGTTAATTGTGAGAGAGAACAGTAACCCTCCTATATTTGTTCAAATTCACCTGCACCGTTGGATTGGCTTCATGAGATCTTGCATTCATTTCGGCATTTCTGTGGCCAAGCTTAGCACCTCTAGCTTCTACCTCCATCTTCCATCGATGTGATCAATGGCTATGACCACGCGCTTATGTATAAAGCACTTTCACGATTTCTCATTTCGTGATTTTCAACACTATGCTTCGTTGACCCCAAGTCAGCGAAATTTCGATCGCTTGCCACATGTCCTATGATTCCATGGTCCAGATCTGATCTTGATTCAATGACTGCGAATGAATCGTGATTTCGGCATTCTTGTTGCATTGTTTTCTTTGCCTCTCCATGTTGCGATTTGTGAAACTCCGATATGGAGCTAGATCAACGGCTCAGATCTGATCTTGATTCAACGACTGAGATTGAATCGCAATTTCGCATATCGCGATTTCGACATTCTTGAAGTTCAGTGTTTTTGTCACTTCAAAGTCCCGATCCACGAAACTCCGTAATGGAGTCGGATCAATGGTCCAGATCACATCTTGATCTGACGGCTCAGATTAAATCGCGATTTCACATATCGCGATATTGGGATTCCTGTTGTTAATACTCTTTGACATCTCCAACTCTCGATCCCTGAAACTTCGACATGGACTGGAATCAACGGTCTAGATTCAACCTTAATCTGCGGCTCAGATTAAATCACGATTTTGCATATCGCGATATCGGGATTCCTGATGTTAATAATCTTTGACATCTCCAACTCTCGATCCCTGAAACTCTGACATGGACTGGAATCAGCAGTCCAGATTCAACCTTAATCTGACGGCTCAGATTAAATCGTGATTTCGCATATCACGATATCAGGATTCCTGATGTTAATAATCTTTGACATCTCCAACTCTCAATCCCTGAAACTCCGACATGGACTGGAATCAACGGTCCAGATTCAAACTTAATATGATGGCTCAGATTAAATCATGATTTCGCATATTGCGATATCGGGATTCCTGATGTTAATAATCTTTGACATCTCCAACTCTCGATCCCCGAAACTCCGACATGGACTGGAATCAACGGTCCAGATTCAACCTTAATCTGACGGCTCAGATTAAATCGTGATTTCGCATATCGCAATTTCGAGAGGTTAGGGAACCCTGTTCCTTTGACTCTCCAGTCAGCGAAATGACGATCTATCCCCATGTGTTCTACCTGTAAATGGACGGTCCTCCTTCTTTTGGAATTTTGTGCGCCCGCTTCTCCTTGTACTTTAAAGACCGTGCAGGTTCTCCTTGATCCAATGATGTTCGGGTCCTGCGCTTGGATCTAACGTCTGAGATCTGTCCTCCTCTTCAGTGCGCTCTTCTTGTCTACATTCAGATCTAACAACCCTCGTTCTATCGGGAATTTGAATAAGATCCAACGATCAGAAATGCTTCTCAAACCTTACAGGCCTACCTCTTCAGCGTGCTCTTATTCAGATCTAACAACCATCAAGAATTCAGGAAGGGATCCAACGAACACGGTTGTTTCTCTTCCCTGATTATCATTGCACCGCTAATCATCATTGTTGTACTCAATCCATCATCACTACTGTACTTGCCATCAATGACAAGCATACGCTGCCTGTAAAACATGCCAACAATCCTCTGTACATTCTTCCTGTACTCAAGCCCTGTAAAACATGCCAACAATCCTCTATGCATTCTTCCTTTACTTATGCCATTCGCTATCTGTTAAATATTTTCCAACAATCTCCCCCTTTGGCATTGATGGCAATACAAGCACCCACATGCATTCGGACTCGACTCTCCTCCCGAACTCTTTTCTCCCCATTTGACATCAATGTCAAAGAAGAAACATTCTTCCCCTGATCTTGTTGCAAAACATACTCCCCCTGTCGACTATCAACATCTTGGAAATACACCAGATATTCAATAAGTACTGCCCCTGACCAGGTGAGTAGATTAGACACAAGAAATTATAACCCCCAATTTTTGATGAAGATATCCAAAAGGGGTCATTGCTAATGGTTTAGTAAAGATATCAGCCATCTGTTCTTTGGAAGGAATATAATTCAGCTGAACAAATCTATTTGTAACTTGTTCTCTGAGAAAATGGTACTTTATTGGAATATGCTTAGTCTTGGAATGAAGAACAGGATTCTTGGAGACACTAATGGCACTGGTGTTATCACAATGAATTGGAATAGGATCAGTGTAAGTTACCTTCAGATCTGCAAGAGTTTGTATCATCCATAATATTTGTGTGCAGCAAGTAGCAGCAGCAATGTATTCTGCCTCTGTAGTGGATAATGAAATGGATCCTTTCTTTTTACTAAGCCATGTAACTAATGAATCACCCAAAAAGAATGCCCCTCCACTGGTGCTTTTTCTCTCATCAACATAGTTTGCCCGGTCTGCATCTGAATAAGTAGTTAAATGGAAATTTTGATTTCTAGGATACCACAGACCATAAGCCATTGTTCCCTTCAAGTATTTAAATATCCTTTTGAAAGCTACCAAATGACTTTGTTTAGGAGCAGACTGAAAATGACCTACCATTCCAACAACTTGCATTATATTAGGATGGGATGATGTGATGTACATAAGACTGCCTATCATAGAGCGATATGTCCTTTGATCAACATCAGGTGAGATATCATCTTTACTCATCTTGCAACCAACCACCATAGGTGTGCTAACTGTAGAGGAATCTTCCATCTGAAATTTCTTCAACATCTCTTTCAAATATTTTTCTTGAGAAATAAAAATTCATGCAGAGCTTTGTTTTACTTGTAAGCCAAGAAAATATGACAGTTCTCCTATCATGGACATTTCAAATTATGTTTGCATAGAATTAGCAAACCACTGAACAGATGATTCATTAGTACAACCAAAAATAATATCATCTACATAAACCAAAACAACTAGTAAATTATCACCTTCAGACTTAATGTAAAGGTTACTATCAACANGGTGAGATATCATCTTTACTCAGCTTGCAACCAACCACCATAGGTGTGCTAACTGTAGAGGAATCTTCCATCTGAAATTTCTTCAACATTTCTTTCAAATATATTTCTTGAGAAATAAAAATTCCTTCAAAGCTTTGTTTTACTTGTAGGCCAAGAAAGTATGACAGTTCTCCTATCATGGACATTTCAAATTCTGTTTGCATAGAATTAGCAAACCACTGGAGATATGATTCATTAGTACAACCAAAAACAATATCATCTACATAAACCAAAACCACTAGTAAATTATCACCTTCAGACTTAATGTAAAGGTTATTGTCAACAGTACCTTTCTTGAACCCTTTTTCTTGTAGAAATTTTTCCAGTCTATAATACCAAGCTCGTGGTGCTTGTTTTAGTCCATATAAGGCCTTCTTCAGCTTACAAACATAATTAGGATTATCTGTCAAAGAGAATCCTTTAGGTTGCTCCATATATACTTCTTCCTCTAGATCTCCAT
>JASDQU010014946.1:13941-29347 GCA_032191745.1 Picea mariana
TCACCTACCTAGTTGGTAGAGGAATACCCCAAATAGGTAAGGCTAAGTGTTGATGCTTTATGATATGATGTGATGTGATGTGATTTAATGGTTTAATATTTTAAATGCTTATGTTCTAGATCTATATCATTATCTTAAGCCTATTGGGCAACACACCTAAATAATCTAACTAGATATTGTTTAGTTTCATTTCAAGCTTCCTAGATCTCTTTCTTATGCACATGGTTTAAATTTTAATGCTTCATATATCTTAAGTTCTTAACAAGTAATTGGTTGATTGGTTTATTGCTTATATCTATTGGAAGCCATTTACTTGGGCTTGAATGTTGAATGGTTAAGTAGGCAAACACTTAAAATTTTCTTTTGATCTCTTTAAGGCAAGTTGTTCTTGCCATAGATCTCTTGTTTCATAGCAAACTATTGTTTTGCATGTGATAGTATCTTTACTTTTTTCCGCCATCTCTTTATTTTCTTTACATGTGTTGATATACTCAATTGTTCAAGCTTAAGACAACACACTCATAAAGCTAATAACAGTTTCGGCCATATCACTAAATTGCACCTAAAAAGTGCTTTAAAATCTTCTAAACACTCTAATAACCACCTAAAAGTCTACCTAATCAACTTATATACTTAATAGAGTACTTTAGGGTACCTTAGACCACCATCTTCACCATCTAAAACAGGGCTTGAGGAAAACAACGGAGGGTAGTGGCAGGGGACTGCCCCATGGCGCACCAGGTGTGTGTCCTCTCTGGGAAGTACTCTTGTTCTGGGATGACTAGTTCTGCTAGGGTTGGACTCGTTGCCATACTATATTGAGCGTCCATCATTTATTTGGCAATAGGAGGAGGAGGCTTTGGTGAAATCTAATTAAAACTTGTAAATCTTAAGAAAAGCCTAACTATTAAACCCTAGACCAAACCTAATAGAATACTTGGGGGGTTTAATAATTAAGAGTGTAGGTCTTCTTCAATAATCTTCATAACAATTGTGCTTAAGTATTCTAAATCTTTGGAATTTGTTGATGAAGTAATGTGTTGATGATGATCTCATATATGTGGTGATATGATTTGATGCTTTAGTCTTTTGTATCTTGCACACATAGAAGATAAACGTGGTTAGTTTGCTTTGTATAATTTGTATCCCAACATTCTTTATTGTAAGTAATTGTACATAATATTGTTCATTGATTTAATTCATTCTATTGTAAACTTGTAAGTAATTTGTAATATTTTGTAAAGAAACACCCTTGAACATAGTTGACCCCCTTGCCCAATTTCTAGCTACTAGTCTTAGTTGACCTAGGGAAAAGGCTTGCTTTTCATGCTAACCCTTGCATCTTGCATGGTTGCCTTAGCATCTTAGGATTAGAATCCCCTCTAACCTTAAAAACTTAAAATTAACTCCTAGAACTTAACTCTAACACATCTAGTAACTAAGGTCTACCCCCTTTGGCTTCCCTAGGAGTAAGCCTAGACAGAAGAGGTTCTGATCAAAGTGATAGCATGGGCTGTGAACCTAGGCATTGTGCCTCCAAGGACACACTAAGTGAGTTGGGCTTAGATCACATTTGGAAGTGTGTATAAGGATGACAACATGACCCATTCCACCAGGAGTGCCACCAGATAGGGGGTTTGAGCATATCATAGAGTTGGAAGAGGGGGAAAACCAGTCATCACCACTCCCTACAGACACCCGAAAAAGTACAAAGACTAGATAGAGAAGGCCATCAAAGAAATGTTAGACATGGGTCACATTAGACCAAGTTCCATTCCTTTTGCATCTTAAATGGTACTAGTAAGGAAGAAGGATGGAACCATGAGCATGTGCATTGACTTTAGGGAATTAAACAAGAAGACTATCAAGAACATGTATCCCATTTCGAGGATTGATAAGATATTGGATAAGCTCCATGGGGCTTTCTACTTCACCAAGATTGACTTGCGCTCTGGCTATCACCAGATAAAAATGAGGGAGCGGTTCACCAAGATTGACTTGCGCTCTGGCTATCACCAGATAAAAATGAGGGAGCAGAACATTCCCAAAACTACTTTTAGGTGTCACTACGGCCACTATGAATTCCTAGTGATGCCATTTGGGTTGACCAATGTGCCAGCCACATTTCAGTCATGCATGAATCACGTCTTCAACAAACAGTTGAGGAAACACCTTCTTGTGTTTTTTGATGCCCTGTTGATCTATAGAAAAACTTGGGAGGAACATCTTCAACATATGGAGCATATTTTAACCATTATGGAGGACCAATCCTTGTATGCCAAAGAGTCAAAATGTGAATTTGGGATGACATAGGTCCTTTACTTGGGGAACATTATTGGAGTAAAAGGGGTACAGGTACACCAAGAGAAGATCAAAGGAATACTTGATTGGCCCACACCTAAGACTCTTACAGAACTGAGGGGGCTTCTCATCATTTGCAGTTATTACGGGAGATTCATCAAGGGGTTCTCACAACTTTGTGCACCCTTGACCGATTTGACCAAGAAAGGGGCTTTCAGATGGAGTGAAGAGGCACAGTCTACATTTGATAGGATGAAAAAGGTAATGAGCACATGCCCAGTTTTAGCCTTGCCATATTTCGGCCAACCCTTCACATTGGAATGTGATGCATCCAGAGAGGGCATTGGAGTCGTACTAATGCAGAATAGGCATCCCCTTTCCTATGAGAGATGAAAGTTGAGGAGCCCTGAGCTTCTTTACACCATCTACAATAAAGAAATGTTGGCTATCATGCATGCCTTGGCCAAATTCAGGAAGTAGTTGGTAGGGGCAAGATTTGTGATGAGATCAGATCACAACAACCTTAAGTGCTTCTTGGAACAGAAGGACTTAAATGAGAGATAGCAGAAGTGGGTCAGCAAGATACAGGCCTATGATTTTGACATTGAATTTGTCAAGGGGAAGAATAACATAGTTGCAAATGCATTATCTAGGAGGCCATTAGTCTATGCCATGACCGATATCTCAGTTGACTAGAAGGCCCACCTCTTGGTAGAATACTCCAAAAACCAGTTCACTTGTTAGTTGATGGATGGGAAAATATAGGATGACGACTTCAGGGTCATAGATGACATCATCTACTACAAGGGCCGAATTTTCTTGGTTCCTGAATCAGCCTTCAAGGCCAAGATACTATAGGCATGTCATGACTCACCAGTGGCAGGGAACCAAGGCATTGTCAAAACATACAGATAGGTGAGGGAATGGTTTTCATGGAGGGGCCTCAAAGAAGATGTAGTCAGACACATCAAAGAGTGCACTACTTGCCAGGAGAACAAGGATGAGCATACCCATCCCGCAAAACTGTTACAACCTTTACCCATTCGAGAGCACAAATGGGAAAGTATCTCCATGGACTTCATCACAGGATTGATGAGGGCACAGGGGAAAGGATGTATTTTCGTGGTGGTGGACAGGTTAACTAAGTTTTCACATTTCTTCTCCATTACCATAGATTTCAGTGCAACACAGGTTGTAGATTTGTTCTTCAGGGAGATCTTCAGGCTACATGGTTTTCCCAAGACCATTATTAGTGACAGGGATAGCCGATTTATGAGCACTTTTTGGTAGGAGTTATTCAGGTTGGTTGGTACAGCCTTGACCCCTAGCACCAACTTCCATCCTCAGATTGATGGGTAGAGTGAAATAGTTAACAAGTGAGTGGAAGGCTACGTCAGAAAATATGTAGCAGGACAACAGAAGGCATGGGTTAGGTGGCTACACCTGGGGGAATACTGTTACAACACCACTTATCACATGTCCATCAGTATGACTCCATTCAAGGATTTGTACAGTTATGACCCTGTCTCCTTTGTAGAGATTTCCTTTGGTGATAACATAGCTCCTATGGTACAAGATTGGGTGCAGCAAAGCCAAGATATACTCAGAGAATTGAAGGATCATTTGCAAAGGGAAAATAATCAACAAAAGGTCGAGGCGGACAAAGACAGGGTAGAGCGTACATTTGAGGTTGGTGACTTAGGCTACTTAAGGCTCCAATCGTACAGGTAGGCTTCTATCAAAAGAAGTGGAGAGAAAAAGCTCCAGCCCCAGTTTTTTGGACCCTACAGGATCAACATGAAGGTAGGGGTCATGGCTTATGAACTTGAGCTTCCACCGGCCAGCAAAATTCACAACGTCTTCCATGTGTCATTCTTGAAGAGGGACATTGGCCAACACATCACACCACTTGAGATACTTCCACCCTTAGATGAAGAGGGACAGTTGGTACTAATGCCAGAGGAAATAATGGAGGTTCAGGAGAAGAAACTCTGGAGGACAAGCATCAGACAATACTTAGTCAAGTGGAAGGATTTGCCTATTGAAGATGTCACATGGGAGAGTGAACAGGTGTTACAGGAGACAGGCTCAGAAATGCTTGTGGACAAGCAATTTCTAGCAGGGGAGACTATAATGTTCCCCACCTCTTGATGAAGAGGTTTGGAGAGACTCAGTAGTCTAGTCATCCCCACTAGACTATAGTCTCATGTAGTTTGGGGAAAAAGTCATCTAAACCTAATGTTATAATTTGAAGTTGACTTGAAAAAGGTAAAATTAAATCACTGAGAGATTAGAGCGCTTGAGGTTGAGTTAGGAGCTGAACCTAAGGGTTAACTTAACTCAACAAAAGAATAGAAGGAGGTATAAAGAAAATCCTAAAGTGCACCTTTTACTCATCTTGAATGATTATGCATTTTGCTATTGGGCTCTTGAGCACACAGTGTTGAGGGTTTTGAGAATACAAACCCTAGAGAACAACTCGGTGGTGAAAGATTCCACCCATCTTGTTCCAAACTTGGTCTCGGGGATGCAATACTCCTCCCAAACCATTCTACAGCATTCACAGGTTCCATCACTCATCCAAGAGAGCAACAGGACGTACCCTTGAGGGTTTCCAATAGGGGGGTGCATCATTCTTTGGAGAGGAGTTCGATCCAGAGGTCTGAGAGGGATTTTGGAGATTTGGGCACTTAGGTTTTCTTCGCAGGCCCCTGATCCATCATTCCAATGCTTTTGGAGAGGGTTACTCCTAGTTGATTTATTGGAGCATTGAGTCAATTTGGAGAGAAGGAGGGCGATATTGAGATTCAGATTTGCCCAGTTTGGAGGAGTTACACTTCATATATGTCCCTGAGACTTCACCTAGTTCCTTGTAGTGGCTTGATCTACCTTTCTATGAAGTTTCAGGGTATTTTAATGGTTCAATCATCCAGGCTGAAATATTCAGCTTGATAGTCTTCAGGAGGGCGCAGTCTTGATTGAGGATTCAATAGTTGGAGGAGAAAATCTTGGCATCAGGGCTTGAGACTTCAGGGAGGGCTTCTACTTGCCCCGATATATCCTTTGGTGAAGTTCGATACTATTTGGAGGTCTTCTTCAGCTAGGTTGAAACACTAGGTCTTCACAACTATCCAGGAGAGCGTACTTGCAGCCAGGGGGGTTTGGAATTGACCCTGGTTTCTTCTTGTATTTATATTCATTGTATATCCAGCCTTGGGGGCTTGCATCTTCTTGCCGGGAGCATTTTGTAGCATCTCATATCTTATCTATTGGAGCTATATGAGGTTATTCCAGATTTGCATCCTTCTTGTATCGGGTTCTTTCTTATTACATTAATAAACGTCAGATCTTGTTGTTGGTTCCATATCTTGTGTTATCTTCTATATTCATTATTTGTATTCAGATCTGAACTTAAATAACTGAAATATAAACCCTAAGGATGAAACATAAGAGGCCAACCTGCAAATAAACATACACAAACAAGCAAAGCAATGGTTAGTTAGTGTTCCAAGCAAAAAAATTGGCTTGAGAACATTACAGGTGTGCTTTCCAACAAGTTATTAGTCCAATGCTACCTCTTTCACGGTGGCTTCCAAGTGTCCTCATGTAAGGCATTCCCCCTCTAACTATGTGCCACATGTCCAATAATGTGCCTAATGATTCTCCATCTGTGCCAATGTAATTAGAATGCTCCAATGCTTGTCTTCAACAACGATATCCAACCCTAGAACCAACCTCCATGAAGTATGCTCCTCAACCCAAGCGTCCTCGAGTCAAGTGTATAACCTCTAAGGTGTATGGCACATGGTCCGATGCTCCTAGGGATAAATTCCCTCCTCCAAGTGCCTAATGCTCCTGCTCCTAGGTAGGTACCTATCCTAATCAAGCAACTGACTCCCCCATTGTGTGCACTGAATGGGATAGTCATCATTTTGATTAGGGTAACAACCTCCTAGGTAAGGGTGCCATACTATCAATCTAACCAAGGTAAAGCATCCATTGAAATTGAGTCATCCATATGTCTATGAAGCATCGCCAACACAATGAAAGAGGGTGTGCTAGGGTTTCAAGAAGCCTTAGAAAGTGTGCCCTAGCATTAGAAGGCTTCACATGGCATGTTAAAGATCTGTCAAACCCTACAGGGGATTTATGGAGTAATGCCTTAATTAGGTCTTGCTCGAGGTAAAATCCTATAAATATAAGATAATTTCATTTGGTAGAGGCAGGGTTGGAAGTGTGGGAGTTCCCCTCCAATCTGTAATGTCCCAACTTTGGGACATCATTACATTGTAGAGGTTTATGATGACCAGAGTAGCCATATGGATGTTATAGCGAGTATAGGGATTATTGAGAGGCATTTTGGGGTCTGGATTACATCCTCATCCCATTTTATCATTATGATCCATTCCACACAGGTTGTCTTTGGTTTCATTACATTCCGACGATTTCCATGATTTTGAGTATTTTGAGCTATAAGTTAATTAAATTCACTGAAGAGGTCATTTTCGGCACATTACTTGGAGGAACCTCTCAGTGTAATAGTTCATTGGAATCAGGAGGAGAAACACTACAAGATGGGATGCTAAGAAGTGACTTTCAGTGGCTAGGGAAGCCACAAGGAGAGATAAGGCACTTTTCAGAGGTAAAACGATTAATTAATTAATTAAATATTAGTAAAATGAAAGTCACTTTGGAGGGAGAAGGTGAGCAGAAAGTATAAAGGAAAGGCAAGGGCCTCTATTCATTCATGCATGTATGTTTATCTTTTGGATATCTGGCTTCTAGCTAGAGGGCCAATCTCTTGGGGGTTTTGAGGGTTTTGACTTAACAAACCCTAGAGGACGATTCGGTGGTGAAAGATTCCACCTAGCTTGTCCCAAGGTTGGTCTCGAAGATGCAATACTCTCCCACACCATTCTAGTTCCATATCTACTTAGTTGCAAGATGATTCTACATCAGTTGCAGGTGTAGAGAGAGAGAGGATGCACCAGTTGGGGTTTCCAACAAGAGGGGCGCACCATCCATTGAGGGAGGATTCGATCTAGCTGAGGAGAAGAGATTTTGGGAATTCCAGGTATTGGGTTTCCTTTGCAGGTGTCATAGCATTATTCTTGGTGGATTCCGGAGGTATTTTGATGGTGGATTTCTTTGTATTGATTGTGGGATGATTTCCCAAGAGGAGGGTGCACGACACTTTGGAGGGTGGCTAGATCCATGGGTCTAGGAAGTATTTTGACTAGTTGAGCACTTGGGTTTTCATTGCCATGCCCCGATCTATCATTCTAGTGGATTAGTGGAGTTGTTGGAGGTCTCTAGGAGAGAGGCCAAATTATCTAGGGTTTCAGGCATCCAGGGGGGCGCACCATTACTTGGAGGAGAGTCAGATCCATAGGGTTTGAGAGGGATCTTGGAGATTTGAGCACCTGGGTTGTTCTTGTAGTTGCCCAATCTACCATTTGGCATATTTATCGGAGTGATTGGGCATCATTGGCAGTAGGGACGAATTGTTGAGGAGCTTCAACATTCCTGCAGAGCATGGCACCTTCCAGCTTGGGGGTTTAGCATTTCTTATGGCCCAGATCTACTCTTGCATTGGTCTTCAATGAGTATTCGGCCTTTGGGAGGCTTGTGTTCTTCTATTGGAGAATTTTTTAGCAGCTCCTATTATATTATTGGATCCATCTTTTGAGTTTTCCAGATCGGCATCTTCATTGTAGCAGTTTCTTCTATTCATAAATAAAATCAGATCTGAGATGTTTTGGCTTGTCTATCATATTGTTGATCTTGCATATGGTTGAGGTATGTTCCATGATTGTATCTTATTGTTTATTGCTGCAACACATGTATAATTCATCAACATAAAAGGCCGAAATCAAGAGGCCAACCTGCAAGTAAACACACGTAAATAATTAAATCAACAAAGTGTTTAACGAAATACCACAACCAACAAAAGTTTAAAAAAAGACACCCAAAACCATGATGTTCCTTGCATTTTGGCTTGGGAACATTATAGTGGTATCCGAGCTTATATTCCTGCTAGCCAGTGGGAATTAGCACATGCATGTAGAGCCATAGTGGGGTCTTCCATAAGGAGAAATGGATGAGATACACTTTGAGATAATTTGCTATGAGATACAATATTCCAGCCTTAGTAAGGAGATTAGCGCTCAAAGAACCTTCCAAAAGTATGTAGCCTTAAGAACTCCCAGATGGAGTGAAGATGAGATTTTACTTGGGGTCATTGGATTAGAGGAAAAGAGAGCCAGAGAAGCTATATGGAAGGAAGAACAAAGAGACCCCACACCCAATAGGAGCACGCAACTTTGCTACAGTTGCAAGGTTCCTTGGGAACCAGATCATAGATGTAGGGGTAAGGGTCAGAAGCATATTATTGAGGTATGCTATGACAGTGATGATGAGGCATGTGAGGATGGATCAATAGATGCTATCTGAAGTAGTTTGATGATGATAGTGACTCTTGCACAGGGGCTAGTGATAGTGACTCTTGCACAGAGGCTAGTGAGTCTTGCACGCTTGAGGAGGATAGTGACCCTTGCACATTGGAGGTGCAGCGGGATGGACAGGAGCAATCTGATGATGATAGTGACTCTTGTACAGAGGCTAGTGATAGTGACTCTTGCACAGAGGCTAGTGAGTCTTGCACGCTTGAGGAGGATAGCGACCCTTGTATAGTGGATAGACAATCGGATGGACAGGACGATAACAACAGTGCTTCAATAGACATATCACATATTGTTGATGACCTTACACATCAGCAGAGTGGTGACACTAGTGAGGACTCATGTGATAGCACCTGATGATTTCCCTATGAGGGTCGTGACACCTTTTTCCTCCTTTCATGCACCCATGATAGCCACATCACATGAGGATACCAGTGGTATGTTAGGTATGATGGAGGAGCCTTGTGTGAGGGATGAACACCATGGACATGTAGATCAACTGATCCAGGAGAAGGTACAGGATGTATAGGCACTTGACCTCACACATATAGATCAACATGAGGAGTTTGAGTCACGGTTTGTGGACACTCCATTAGCTGAGCAGGTTGTGGATGCTGACAGGTTGATGGGACACTTACTCCCAGGATTGGCCTGCATTGATGAGGATGCACTCTTTAGTAGTCAGGATGACCATAGCATGTGTTTGGACACATCTTTATGGGATCCAGGCATAGATTACAGTAGCAAGGTGAGTGCACAGGAGGATACAATGGCTCACACCAGATACATTATGATTTAGAGAGAGCTAGTGGCTGATGATATATAGTCTCATATAGGAGGTCCCAACAGCACAGTAGAAAGTGGGTAGTTCAACACATTATCTTATGCAGAGAGTGGTTTTGGGGACTCCAGAGTTGACACTAGTAGCACTGACACCAACAGTGAGGGATATGAGGTGGCATCTCAGCATGACTGTGATCAAGAGTCACACAATTGAGATTCAGTGAGGATATTATCATGGCAGACACTAGGCGCGGTGATGGCATGCATGCATTGATGGAAGATTACTGCTGGAGAGCATCAATGGTACATGGTAGTTTAGATGAGGGATTTTCCATGGATGATTTTCATACTCTCAGGGAGAGAGTATCTGTGATGAGGACCAACTACCAGCAGTTTTTGACTGATAGGGATTACCTATTGAGGATTGGTGAGATGTATCATGAGGCTCTGAGGGAGCAGGAGTTAGAGGTGTATAGACTTACTCAGGAGTTGGAGAGCACTCGAGGATTCTTGAGAGGCACACAAACAACCCTTCAAGAATCAAAGTCTAGGTCAGATGAGCCTCTTGAGGAGATTCATCAGAGATCCACTTCATCTATCTTAGTGCACACTCAGGCATATCATTCAGTCATGTTGCTGGGGGATGTTGGTGATCTAGCAGAGGAGCACCAGTTGTTAGAGGATACTTCAATTTGTGTTCCGAGAGAGGTTGACCACCATGTAGAGGTTGATCCAGCAGTACACCCAGGATCTATGATGCCACATGAGTCTATGGGAGACGACATGAGTATGCTGGAGCATACAGTGATGAGTGATAGCTCACAGATACATGTCGAGATGTATGGTGGGATTCAACGGGGTGTATTGCCTTGCAGGGAGGAGACACACTTAGGGGAGCATGCAGATGCCACTCCTTTGTAGCAACACATTGTTATGGGATATCACCTTCATCATTTCAACAGTTGCATGGGAGATGAGATATGGAGATTGGTTTACCAACAATTGGAGGAGGTACTTTCGATTGTACCTGATGATTAGGGTTTAGTGATGATTACCAGTGAGCAGTTATCATGGGCACCAGTAGACGTGATTTCGGTCGAATCCTTGGGATTGACCAAGGCAGGTGGTATTTTTCAGTCCTACGGTCGATTTCTATGTTATCCTTTCCCGACGCGTTTATCCTGGGCAGCAGCATGAGGGGAGATAAACAGTGGCTGAGGACAGGGGGAGTGGCTAGGACGAGACCACTTGACATGAGTGTTTTTGTGGCATCCAGCCGGATAGAGGTGGATATTCATAGGAAGCCAGTTGAGATTTGGTGCGTGATGGGGAGCATCATAGGCCAGGTGACAACAGATGAGCACAGAGGGATTCCAATAGTGATCAGTCCGACATAGGAGCAGCCAACGAAGACTGGAAGTGATAAACTTCCAAGTTTTCCATGGGATCTGGGAGTTCACTTGGTTAGTAGGATGTTTCACTACATGATGACCTAGGTTGCGCCAGAGAGTCACACACACCACCAGGGGTCAGTTTGGAGTGGGCTTCCAGGTATTTGTCTGATAGAGCGAGGCAGATTTTCACTCTTGATCATCATGATCAGACATGGAGATGGGTGGACAGGTACATCTTCTATAGATATGTATTTATAGATACAGTTTATGGACAACAGGTCTAATGGTCACAGGTATTTCAGCTTGAGGATCCAAGAGAGGAGGATCTAGTATCTATGCAGGGGGCATATAGTCATGGTCAAAGTCATGCAGGGCCAGCATGGTGATCTTAGATAGAGGTTAGCATGGGACCCAAGGATTGCAGGATTGAGCATTTCACTGACTGACAGAGGCGAGTGGACCTTTTCAGGGAAACGTTGTTCTGACTTTCCATTGAGATTCAGTGTTGATGGGAACACATCGCTTGAGGGTGTCTCATAGACGTCTTGCAGTACCTCATTCTGGCATCAACAAGTACAGTTGGTGGAGGCCATGTTGATCTTGATAGTAGCTTTGAGGATGGACTCATTCCGGGATGAGGCCATGTGTCATGTGTAGGAGACTCACGGAGTTGGTATATTTTAGGATTATGTGTCCCAGGGGCTAGCAGTTCATGACTTGATATGGGACCTAGGGGGTAGAATGTATGATTGCTCATCTTTGGATGGGTTCTATTGTGTATCCCAAAGGTGGACATGGGATCCTGGTATTATACTTGAGTGGATTTGGTTATTTCTTGAGGACAAGCAATTTTCTAGCAGGGAGGACTATAATGTCCCCACTTTGGGACATCATTACATTATAGAGGTTTATGATGACCAAAGTAGCCAGATGGATTTTATAGCAAGTACATGAATTATTGAGAGGAATTTTGGGGTCTGGCTTGCATCGCTCATCCCATTTCATCATTATGATCCATTCCACATAGGTTAGCTTTGGATTCGTTGCATTCCGACGATTTCAATGATTTTGAGTATTTTGAGCGATAAGTTAATTAAATTCACTAAAGAGGTCATTTTGGGCACATTACTTGGAGGAACCTCTTAGTGTAATAGCTCATTCAAATCGGGAGGAGAAACACTACAAGATGGGAAGCTGAGAAGTGACTTTCAGTGGCCAGGGAAGCCACAAGGAGAGATAAGGCATTTTTTAGAGGTAAAAAGGTTAATTAATTAATTAAAGTGATTTAATTAATTAATTAAACATTAGTAAAATGAAAGTCACTTTGGAGGGAGAAGGTGAGAAGAAAGTATAAAGGAAAGGCAAGGGCCTCTATTCATTCATGCATGTATGTTTATCTTTTGGATATCTCGCTTCTAGCTAGAGGGTCCATCTCTTGGGGGTTTTGAGGGTTTTGACTTAACAAACCCTATAGGATGATTTGATGGTGAAAGATTCCACTTAGATTGTCCCAAGCTTGGTCTCGGAGATGCAATACTCTCCCACACCATTCTAGTTCCAGATCTACTTAGTTGCAGAAGGATTCTACATCAGTTGCACGTGCAGAGAGAGAGAGAGAGAGAGAGAGGACACACTAGTTGGGGTTTCCAGCAAGAGGGGCACACCATCCATTGAGGGAGGATTCGATCTAGCTGAGGAGAAGAGATTTTGGGAATTCCAAGTATTGGGTTTCCTTTGCAGGTGTGATAGCATTATTATTGGTGGATTCTGGAGGTATTTTGGTGGTGGATTCATTTGTATTGAGAGTGGGACGATTTCCCAAGAGGAGGGCGCACCACACTTTGGAGGGTGGCTAGATCCATGGGTCTAGCAAGTATTTTTCCTAGTTGAGCACTTGGGTTTTCATCGCCGTGCCTCAATCTATCATTCTAGTGGATTGGTAGAGATTTTGGAGGTCTCTAGGAGAGAGGTCAAATTATCTAGGGTTTCAGGCATCCAGGGGGGTGCACCATTACTTGGAAGAGAGTCAAATCCATAGGGTTTGAGAGGGATCTTGGAGATTTGAGAACCTGGGTTGTTCTTGCAGTTGCCTGATCTACCATTTGACATATTTACCGGAGTGATTGGGCATCGTTGGGAGCAAGGCCGAATTGTTGAGGAGCTTCAACATTCCAGTAGGGCGTGACACCTTCTAGCTTGGGGGTTTAGCATTTCTTACGACCCACATCTACTCTTGCATTGGTCTTCAATGAGTATTCGGCCTTTGGGAGGCTTGTGGTCTTCTGTTGGAGCATTTTGTAGTAGCTCCTATTATATTATTGGATCTATCTGTTGATTTTTCCAGATCGGCATCTTCATTGTAGTAGGTTCTTCTATTCATGAATAAAATCAGATCTGAGATGTTTTGGCTTGTCTATCATATTGTTGATCTTTCATATGGTTGAGGTATGTTCCATGATTGTATCTTCTTGTTTATTGCTGCAACACATGTATAATTCATCAACATAAACCCTAAGGCCAAAATCAAGAGGCCAACCTGCAAGTAAACACACGTAAATAAGTAAATCAACAAAGTGTTTGGCGAAATACCACTACCAGCAAAATTTAAAAAAAAGACACCCAAAACCGTGATGTTCCTTGAATTTTGTCTTGGGAACATTACACAATCCTAGATAAAGATATTTTCGAAGGAAGAAATCAAGGGACGTTTCAATGTAAGGATTATCATCTTTCTTATGTTTTTCTTAGGTTGATTTGGGTGCTGGAAATTACTTGTACATATCTGCTAGTCTAATCTTGGAATATGGGCAAGTTTTCTCCAACAAGAAGACATTAGGGCCGAGGGGAAACCCTCCCTTTATCTTGTTGATATTTTCATCTATCAAAACCCACTCAACAAAACAAAGACAAAACAAAAGAGAAAATGAAAAGTAACGTGAAAGAGGCCTGAATGAGTCAATATGGCAGAGCAAAGTTGTACAAGATTCGAAGCTATTAGTAGTGACAAAAGTATGCAATCTCACCGATAGAACCTTCACAATGTTAAGACACACATTATTACACTTTGTTGTATTTTATTGTATCTCAGAGTAAGTTCAGCCTAGTCTTCTCCCTAGATATAGCAATTTTAACTTGATAGAGTGGTATAAATACACCACCTCCTTCATTTATAGCATCATCTCATTCAAGTGAGTTTATTCCTTTTTTTTCCTAAGCTCACCTATACTATTTCACTCTACTTTTGTTGCACACTCTCTTGAAGTCTTATGTGTTCATAATTAATGCAACATTATATTTCAGCGTACTTATCTTATTGGATTAGGGTTTCTTGGAGAATTCATCATATATCCTCTACCATGTGATTTCTAACATGGTATCAAAGCTAGTGTGGACTTTTCTTCCTCTATCCAACACTCTTCGAAGAATTTTTTCCAGATCTGAAATTAGGGTTGCAGCTCTACTTTAAGATTGTTACAAATCTCAAATTAGGGCTTCCAACACCTTATCTTTCAACAAAAACAAGTGTAATGGGTTTTTACCCTCATCTTCCCTGGCACACCTCTACTTGGCAGTTTTTTTTTTGTTTTTGGTGAATTTATGTAAGTTGTTGCAATTTTGACCACTCCTTAAGAACAACATGCTCTTTTTTTTCCTTAATTTAGCCACATGTTGTTATAGATTTGCACTGGTATTGTAGTATCCATGGATGGAAAATGGATTTTTCCCCACCTCAATGGGGTTAACTATCATGCATTGGTTGTTCAAATGGCAACTTTACTTGACTTTAAAGGTTTATGTATGTATTTGGAGAAACCACTTTAAATTGTGATTGATGACATTTATGATCTCATATGTCTGAAGAAGGATGAAGCTCTTGGATTGAGAACTCTGTACATGGAACCCGACCTTTCCCATCACACAAATAGAAAAAATGAAAAGCATGTTTGCGATTCCTTGCACACCCTTTTGTAGAAATTATGAGAATCGCAAATTAATGTAGATTCCAAAATTTCACCTCAACCATAAGGTTTCTCAAATCTATTCCCTGTGAAATTTCAACCTTAGGGATGAATCTCAAAAATAAACTTACAGCAGCGAATACTTCACTTCGCTTTAACCAGATTCACAAGGCTTCCCAAGAAAATAAATTCCAAACAAGTGTACTTCATTGCAACGCTGTTTCATCCCTTAGGGCACACTTCTCAAGCATATACTAAAGTTGAGAATACTTATCACAACAGATTATAACAGTAGTAAATATACCTTCTTATCTACCAGATGTGTTGAATCACATAAACAATTCTAGCTCTATGTGATGTCAAATCAGCATAAGCATAACCAAGGACAAAATCTACTCAATCATGAAGATAACAAAGGTTGAAAATCAAATCTACAAGTACAAAACTCATATATATATATATATATGTGTGTGTGTGTGTGTGTGTGTGTGTGTGTGTGTGTGTGTGT
>JASDQU010014946.1:43649-73062 GCA_032191745.1 Picea mariana
CAAATTGCCAAGCCAGTTTTGTCCCAACCCTATAGCCTTGCCTCAAGCTTTAGGAGAAACACAAGAAGCAGCAGTTGGAGGACAAAAAGAAGAGGAAGAGCCCAGGATCAGGATCGTGGAATGGTGAGCGGCCTCAGAAATCATTGTAAGTTGGTTCATATTGAAGTTAATGAAAAATATACTTTTCCCGTCCCGAATACATGAGTCTCATTGATGTTATTTGATTCATGTTTTATCTCTAACCCCCCAGTAGATCAGTAGCATGCATGCATAGTATTGTCTTGATTGCAGGAAGCTTTGTGGAAGGAGTAGCAACAGCAAGGAGATAACAACTCAACGGAGGATCTACTTCAACCGTCGGAAAAATTTTGGTTAATTATTCCTGTGTTTTCCTGAGAAAAGGGATTGAGATTTTGGGTAGAAGGTTAAAAGTTAAATCTTAAGGGTCATGATCTGCGTATAAGTTTAGAGCCCTAACTTATTAGTCCGTAGGGTAGAATACCCCACAATAGGGTAGGTAAGGGTTAGGAATAGGTTAGGTGGGGCCCTCTTATTAATTATTTCCACTTACTTCATCTTTTTGGGCTAAATATTACAAAATTTACACTTTCCCATGTTCTGGGTTTGGCAATTAAAATTGTTGTTTTCTGAAAAACTCCTAAAGTGGACAAACAACCTAGAAAAACTTGTCCGATTGAGTTAAAACTTGGTCCATGGGCATAGGAGGTCTCATTATCTTTATTTTGAGTACAAATACCCCTATCAAATATCCCAGGACCTAAGTTTTACATTAAATGCCCATAATTAATTAATTAATTAATTCAGAGCCTTAAAAAAAACCTAGCTATACTTGACGAAATTCTGTGAAATTTCGTGTGTTGTTTTATATGGTCATTTAAAACATTCCTAAACAATAGCTACCTAGGAATGAATTCATTAGAATTCCTTTCACCACTTTGGAGGATTTATTGGGTGGGAGTGAAAAACTCAAGGGAGATTAACCTGACTGATTAGGCCACATTAACCTCCTGAGGATAAAAAATACTCAGTGAAAGGGACTCTCCTAATAAATAAACCCTAAGGTAACTGACCTAGCATGATCCATGTAGACCTATTACATTATAAACCCGCACAGGGGTGCGGTAATCCTGCTTACAAAACTGTGTGCTAGAGCAAAAAAAATGCCCTGTAGAACCAAAAAGTCTTCGACATATTTGCATCTGTTGATGCATATCTTCATGATACATGGAGTTGACCCCGTAGTTGAAGAGGTGGTCAACATGACCCTTGTAGTATATGATGTCATCTATGACCCTGAAGTTGTCATCCTGTATTTTCCCATCCATCAACTAACAAATGAACTGGTTTTTGGAGTATTCTACCAAGAGGTGGGTCTTCCAGTCAACTGAGATATTGGTCATGGCATAAACTAATGGCCTCCTAGATAATGCATCTGCAACTATGTTATTCTTCCCCTTGACAAATTCAATGTCAAAATCATAGGCCTCTATCTTGCTGACCCAATTCTGCTAACTCTCATTTAAGTCCTTCTGTTCCAAGAAGTACTTAAGGCTGTTGTGATCTGATCTCACCACAAATATTGCCCCTACCAAGTACTGCCTGAATTTGGCCAAGGCGTGCATGATAGCCAACATTTCTTTATTGTAGATGGTGTAAAGAAGCTCAGGGATCCTCAACTTTCAGCTCTCATAGGCAAGGGGATGCTTATTCTACATTAGTATGACTCCAATGCCCTCTCCGGATGCATCACATTCCAATGTGAAGGGTTGGCCAAAATCTGGCAAGGCTAAAACTGGGCATGTGCTCATTACCTTTTTCATCCTGTCAAATGTAGAATGTGCCTCTTCACTCCATCTGAAATCCCCTTTCTTAGTCAAATTGATCAAGGGTGCACAAAGTTGTGAGAACCCCTTGACGAATCTCCTGTAATAACTGCAAAAGACGAGAAACCCCCTCAATTCTTTAAGAGTCTTAGGTGTGGGCCAATCAAGTATTGCTTTGATCTTCTCTTGGTGTACCTATACCCCTTTTACTCCAATAATGTGCCTCAAGTAAAGGACCTTTTTCATCCCAAATTCACATTTTGACTCTTTGGCATACAAGGATTGGTCCTCCATAATGGTTAAAATATGCTCCATATGCTGAAGATGTTCCTCCCAAGTTTTGCTATAGATCAACAGGTCATCAAAAAATACAAGAAGGTGTTTCCTCAACTGCTTGTTGAAGACGTGCTTCATGCATGACTGAAATGTGGCTGGCGCATTGGTCAAGCCCAATGGCATCACTAGGAATTCATAGTGGTCGTAGTGACACCTGAAAGCAGTTTTGGGAATGTCTTGCTCCCTCATTTTTATCTGGTGATAGCCAGAGCGCAAGTCAATCTTGGTGAAATGCTCCCTCATTTTTATCTGGTGATAGCCAGAGCGCAAGTCAATCTTGGTGAAGTAGAAAGCCCCATGGATCTCATCCAATATCTCATCAATCCTTAGAATGGGATACCTGTTCTTGATAGTCTTCTCATTTAATTCCCTGAAGTCAATGCACATGTGCATGGTTCCATCCTTCTTCTTTACTAGTACCATTTAAGATGCAAAAGGATTGGGACTTGGTCTAATGTGACCCATGTCTAACATTTCTTTGATGGCCTTCTCTATCTCGTCTTTGTACTTTTTTGGGTGTCTGTAGGGATTGGTGATGATTGGTTTTTCCCCCTCTTCCATCTCTATGATATGCTCAAACCCCCTATCTGGTGGCACTCCTGGTGGAATGGGTCCAAACACCTTATTGTGTTTGTCAATGATCCTCTGAATCTCTTGTGCCTAGTTAACCTTCCCTTTCTTGTCCACACGTGCCAAAATCTTACACTCAGTAGAATATACAATCTCCTCTCTTCTAAAAATGGCCTCCATACGCTTTGCTATAACTACTCTGGATGTGTTTCTAGACATGCCCCTGAGAACTACCTTTCTCCCACTCTCCTCTATGAAAGGCATCTCCATAGTCTTGTAGTTAGTGGTGATAGGTCCCAATGTACTAAGCCATTGAACTCCAATGATTATGTTTGTATCAGGGAGGTCCATCATATAAAGGTCCTGAGCTAAGTCATTCCTACCCAGTGTAAGATTCATCCCTGGAATGTACCTGTTAAAAGGCATGGTGCTTCCTCCTGCTACCTCCACATTGAATCCCTCAAATTCAACTCTAGGTATGTACCTCCTTTGTAGCAGTGTTGAGTCAATGAAGTTGTTAGAAGCGCCCCCTTCAATGAGAACCAAAACCCTTTGCCCCTGCAATACCCCTCTCATCCAGAAGGTGTTGAACTTGGGTACCCCATTGATGGATGCCAATGTAGCCTTCTCCTCTGTTTTACTTCCATTACCTGTAGCCTCCTCTTCTGCAGTTTCGGTGGTGTCTGCTTCTATGTTCTGGATGTGGCCGAAATCGTCATCCTCCTCATTATCAAATGTCACCTCAATATAATGAGCCTTGCCATGACCCATACACTTGTGGGATGGATCCCACGACTCTTTGCATGTATAGAAAAGTTTTTTTCTTCTCAGTTCTCTTTTAGTGTTTTCATCCATCCTACCTCTTCCCATGTCAAACCCCCTTGGGTCTCTTCCTCCAGTGTTTTGTGGTGGTCTAGAAATAAACTTAGACTTTGTTGTTGGGCCTAGATCTCTCTTCCTCCATATAACATCCTGCAAGTTGGTAGGATTGAAAGCTTTAACCCAACCTTTTAAGGTTTCCATCAAACCCTCTATGAAAAGAATCATGAGTCTAGACTATGACACGTCTTGTACCATGACTGCTAGCTTTTGAAACTCCTCAATATACACCTTCGGTGATCCTGTTTGCCTGAGCTATGTGATTTACTTGAAATGGATTTCTGGATCCCCTTGGTCAAACCTGTCAATGAGCCTCTGTGTAAACTCTGTGTATGACACTATCTGATTGTGGCCAAGTGTAGATAACCCATGGTACCACCAGTCATGAGCTTTTCCCTCCAAGTACATGGTGGCAAACTTGATGGCATTCATTTCTCTCATCGGGTTAAGCTGCAGGTAAGTGTCCAGTTTTTGTACCCGTGCCTATGCAGTCATCTTGGCCTAACCATCAAAGTACAGGATCTCCATCTTCCTAGCCCTGTGCTCTATCTCATAGTTATTCTTTTGGTGTGGACTCTGAGTTTTCCCTCTGAACTTAAGTCCATAGTACTGATCCAAAGTGATTTGTCTTTGGATTGGTATGCTCAATGAGTTATATTCCTTGTCATAATGATCAAAGTTATCATTGAACTCATCCAAGAACGAAGGAAGATAGGGCCTATGGGTAGCCCTGTTGTGTGCCTGTCCTTGTGGTGCTCTTCCTCCCTGACTCTGTCCCTTAGTGTGATAGTGGGGAATGTTCTCTTGCTGATGTCTTTACCCTCCATGTGATCCACTAGCCTCTCTGTTGGTATATGTTTCCGGTCCCTTTCCTCCATGAGTCATTTGTAAAAGTACCTATGAGATCTTGTCTTGGTTGGCACTTACCTTCTCTAAGGTTTCCCTCAACTCACTCTGACTTCTGCATGATGCCTCCTGTTTTTCCTGTAAAGGTGAGACCAACATACTCTCTATCTGGAGTATGGACTTATGTAGTTCCTGTGTCAAGTTTGCTAAGACTCATGGCTCGTTGTCCTCACCTGAACCTTCCATATCGGCCTTTGCCTCACCTATCTGTTTCCTTAGTCTGCCCATATAAATGCCACTGAATTTCTGCATGTGCTAATTCTCACAAGATGGGAGGATCGGAGCTCTGATACCACTGTAATGTTCCCAAGCCAATTTTTTTGATTGGAACACTAACTGACCACTGATTTGCTTGTTTGTGTATGTTTATTTGTAGGTTGGCCTCTTAAGTTTTGGCCTTACAGTTTATAGTTCAGTTATTTAAGTTTAGATTTGAAGACAAGCAATGAAGATACAATATAACAAAAGATATGGAACCAAGAGAAAGATCTAACTTTTATTGATGTAATAAGAAAGAACCTGATACAAGAAGGATGCAGATATGGAATAGCCTCAAATAGATCTAATAGATAAGATATGAGCTGCTACAAAATTCTCCCGACAAGAAGATGCAAGCCACCAAGGCTGGATATACAATGAAGATCAATACAAGAAGAATCCAGGGTCAAGTTCAAACCCCCTTGGCTGCAGGTACACTCTCATGGATGGTTGTGAAGACCTATTGTTTCGGACTAGCTGAAGAAGACCTCCAAATAGCATCAAACTCCACCAAAGGATAGATCGGGGAAAGTAGAATCCCTCCCTGAAGTCTCAAGACCTGATGCCAAGATCTACTCCTCCAACTGCTAAATCCTCAATGAAGGCTGTGCCCTCTTGAAGACTGTCAAGCTCAATATTTAGGCCCTAATGATTGAACCATCCAAATACCCTGAAACTTCATAGAAAGGTAGATCAGGCCACTGCAAGGCACTAGGTGAAGTCTCAGGAACATATATGAAGTATAACCCCTCCAAACTGGGCAGATCTAAATCTCAATATCGCCCGCCTTCTCTCCAAATTGACTCAATGCTCCAATAAATTAAGTAGGAGGAGTATCCCTCTCCAAAATCACTGAAATGATAGATTAGGGGTCTGCAAAGAAAACCCAAGTGCCCAAATCTCCAAAATCCCTCTCAGACCTCTGGATCAAACTCCTCTCCAAAGAATGATGCGCCCCCTATTGGAAACCCTCAAGGGTACAGCCTGCTGCTCTCCTGGATGAGTGATGGAATATGTAAATGTTGTAGAATGGTGTGGGAGGAGTATTGCATCCCCAAGACCAAGCTTGGAACAAGATGGGTGGAATATTTTACCACCGAGTTGTTCTCTAGGGTTTGTATTCTCAAAACCCTCAAAACTGTGTGCTCAAGAGCCCAATAGAAAAATTCATAATAATCCAAGATGAGTAAGAGGTGTGCCCTAGGCTTTCCTTTATACCTCCTTCTATTCTTCTGTTGAGTTAAGTTAACCCTTAGGTTCATCTCCTAACTCAACCTCAAGCGCTCTAATCTCTCAGTGGGTTACTTTTTACTTTTTCAAGTCAAATTTCAAATTATAACATTAGGTTTAGATGACTTTTTCCCCAAACTACATGGCCACTAGGTTTATATGACTAGACTAGGCCAGTAGTCTAGTGGGGATGACTAGACTACTGAGTCTCTCCAAACCTCTTCATCAAGAGGTGGGGGACATTATAGTCTCCCCTACTAGAAATTTCTTGTCCACAAGCAATTCTGAGCCTATCTCCTGTAACACCTGTTCACTCTCCCACGTGGCATCCTTAATAGGAAAATAATTCCATTTGACTAAGTATTCCCTGATGCTTGTCCTCCAGAGTTTCTTCTCCCGAACCTCCAGTATTTCCTTCGGCATTAGTACCAACCGTCCCTATTCATCTCAGGGTGGCAGTACATCAAGTGGCGTGACGTGTTGGGAAATAACCCTCTTCAAGCATGACACATGGAAGACATTATGAATTATGTTGCCTGGTGGAAGCTCAAGTTCATAAGCCACAACCCTACCTTCCTGTTGATCTTGTAGGGTCCAAAAAAACGGGTTGGAGCTTTTCTACTCCACTTCTTTTGATAGAAGCTTGCCTGTAGGGTTGGAGCCTTAAGTCGACTAAGTCACCAACATCAAATGTACGCTCTACCCTATGTTTGTTCACCTGGACCTTTTCTTGATTATGTTCCCTTTTCAGATGATTCTTCAATTCCCTAAGTATATCTTGGCTCTGCTGCACCCAATCCTGTACCATAGGAGCCCTTCTATCACCAAAGGAAATCTCTACAAAGGAGGGAGGATCATAATTGTACAAATCCCTGTATGGAGTCATACTGATGGAAATGTGATAAGTAGTGTTGTAATAGTATTCCCCAGGTGTAGCCACCTAACCCATGCCTTCTACTGCCCTGCTATGTAATTTCCGAGGTAGCCTTCCACCCACTTGTTAACTATTTTGGTCTGCCCATCAGTCTGAGGATGGTAGCTAGTGCTAGGGGTCAAGGCACACCAACCAACCTGAATAGCTCCTGCCAAATAGTGCTCATAAATCGGCTATCCCTGTCACTAGCAATGGTCTTGGGCAACCCGTGTAGCCTGAAGATCTCCCTGAAGAACAAATTTGCAACCTGTGCTATGCTGAAATCTATGGCAATAGAGAAGAAGTGTGAAAACTTAGTTAACTTGTCCACCACCACGAAAATATAGTCTTTCCCCTGTGCCCTTGACAATCATGTGATGAAGTCCATGAAGTCACCACCGATTAGAAAGTCTAGCTAAACAACCAATAAAGAGATGATAAAACTAGAAGTGTACATGCCCAGAACAAAGCAACATGAAACTAAATTTGCAAGATCACTTGTCAACTAGTACTTCATATAATCAGAGACTTTCTCAATAAAAGAAATTGACTAATATATTGATGAAGTAGACAAAGATGTATAGTAGCAATAATCACAATATAATACTTCACAATTAATTCTTTGAAGAAGCTTCAAAATGAAAAAGAATGATTAATCATCAATATCATAACACCGATATTCATCAGAAGAAAATAAGGCTATGCATTAGTCAATCTTTTCAATTTCTTAAAGAAGCCTTAAATACTAAAAAGTGTTACTATAACTCAAATAAATAATAGCAACAATAAGGTTAGTAGGTCAATCTAATCTAGGGTTAGAAGATGTTAGTAGGTTGTTCAAAGATTTGGATGTTTGAAGGTTGTGATCAAAATACTCAAGCAAGAGGTCTTAGACCAGTGTCTTCATAGGGAAAATGGAATAAAAAAAAGTGCTTGCAAGAATTGAAGGAACATGATGATAATAGTAGGGCCAAAGACAAGAGGAATTTGATGAATGAAGTGTTGGTAATTCAAGGCTTCAACCACCAAAGCCTAGGGGAAAACGACTAGTAAGTGTAGTTAACACTAGGCCTTAGTAGGCTTTCCTCCTTCTTTAGCTCAATGACAAAGTAAAATTGGCTAGGATGAAGAACAAGTGATAGGGTGTTGCAAGGGCAAGGCCCTAGCAATGGCTTCAACAAAGAAAATGATTCCTTGGCACAATCTAGTAGGTAGATAACAATTGGAACAAGGATAACAACTTGTGCTTGATCCCTAGGGTTTGAACTAACAATTTTATTAACAAAATGCAAAGTAAAACACCATAACCATTCAAGTAAGAGAAGAATTACATAAATTTACTCACATTCACCAAGTATCATCCATGCAAAACCCTAGTTGTATACTTTCCACCAAGAAAAATGCCAATTACACCATAAAAAGCCTTCCTTGAACAAGTGCGCACTAGAATTTCAGCATAAAACCCTAAGAAGGGTGCACTTTTCAAACCTCACACAAGTGTGAGTGATAGATGATGAGAAAAAGAGAGTTTTATTTCTCTACTTATACCATATCAATGACCTTAATTTTACTTTTTGGTCACAAAAGGCCGACATGGCCAATTTTACATCAAAATACTGTTTTACATTAAATATCCTAATTAAAACCCTAATCAAGCATAAATGATGATGTCATGCCCTTTTAGGGAAACATTGGCTTCCTGGAGAAAAACGTTAGGCCTTCTTGGGCCTCAGGAACCTGCCACACGTGCCACTTGGCACATAATTGCCTCCCAAAACCTCCACAAGCATTGGATGACATCATGGGGTGTCCTAGGTGACATCGTGGGCCTTCCAAGGCCTATGTTCTGGTGGAAAGGGCATGACCCCCTGGGTACAGGTCTGTCAAGATGCCTCTGGTGGAATGCCCTCTTCTTCCCCGGTGCAAACCCTCTAATCTGTCCCTACCCCTTGCTGGGGTCTCAACATCCATATGGTGGGTTTTCAACCCCATAGAGGTCCAAACTAATCATCTCCCCATGAGTACCTGTCCATAAGGGTAGATGTCCATGGGGTATGGTCCTGCACATCAACAGATATGCCCTCCATGGGCTAATAAGTCACAAGGATCATAGAAATGTCAATCACATCTAATTAGCAAATTATTAAACATGTGCATAAAAACCCTTTTTCCTGGACAAGTGCTCAATGGAATTATACTAATCTACAAGCCAAGTTTGGAGGAAATGCCAGGATGTCCTATTAGGCTAATGTTCACTGGATTTGGGGTGTTTTCGGGAGAGATCAAATCTGAGCCATGTGAGTGGATGAAGTGGATAAGGGATGTCTGGGCAAGTGGTGCAGTGATAGAAAGGAAATGTATGGCTTACCTATGGGTGCCTCTGTAGAGGGTCAGATGCACCTATCATGGATGAAAATGTTTCCAAGCCCATTCATGCCTTTTGTCTTTATTTTTATTACTTTTTCTTCAAGAAACTAGTTAAGGGACACTGCCCTATCGTGGTAACCAATGGTGGAAATGTTACCCACAAGCACTTCACGGAAATGAGAAGGTTGGCTCGTGATGAGACCCCCTTTCTCTTGTCTATGCCACCAAGAGCCAGTACCCTGGCATGGTGACCAGTTGTTGGTAGTGTCATACCGCTACATGCCCATGGACCTTGTTATCGCACAATTTGTAGTTGGAGTAAAGGATGGATGGAAAGTGGCAAATTGGCGTAAGTGAGACTATCCTATCATTGTCACCTCAATAGGATAGCTCTTTCTGTTTAGGGTGGTAGGCCCAGGGGAGACGTCCCCGGTGACCTAGGGTTTTCAGAAGGCAAAGGCTTAAAAGGCTTAGTAAATTTATCTCCCTCACAAGTCACCACCGATCAAAAAGTCTGGCTTAACAACCAATAAAGATAAAGTAACCAGAAGTATACCCGCTCGAGACAAAGCAACAATAAAAACTATACATGTGCAATGTTACGTGCTTGGTTAGTACTTCATGTAATTAAATACTTTTTGATATAAAGCAATTCACCAATAATATAAGTGAAACAAATCAATGTTTTAAGCTAGAAATGATTACAATATATCACTTCACAATAAATGCTAAAGAAGCTTCACAATGTGCAATGGCAATTTATCACCAATGTAATAATACTAGAAGCAATGCCTTAGCCAATCATTCAATTACATTAAAGACACAATAAATTCTGCATGGATATGTTTATATCAAAAGTAGATGACAATAGCAGTAAGGTTAGTAAATATTAGTCTAAGCTAGGGTTAGAAGGATTAGTAGTTGTTCAAAGTATTGGATGTGTGTATGATCAAGATACTCAACATAGAAGGTCTAGATCAGTACGCTATTAGGGTAAATGGAGTCAAAATCACTGCAAAAGTTGAAGGGCCAAAATTATAGTGATAAGGCTAGCGACAAGAGGGATATGATGCTTGAAGTGTTGCGAAGGCAAGGCTTCAACCTATCAACCCTAGGGGAGATGACTCATTAAGGTGTAGAAACCTTAGGCCTTAGTGCGTCTCCTCCTTATTTAGCTCAAAGGTTAAAGATGACGGCTAGGCTAGAAGAGTAGAGGTAGAGTGTTGCTATGGAAAGGCTCTATCTATCTTTAGAAAAAAAAAAATGGATCTTAGCATAACTTAGTAGCGACATGAAACAAGGACACCAACATGTTCTTGTCCCCTAAGGTTTGATTCAGCAAATTTCATTAAAATGCAAGAAAATGATACCATAACCATTCAAAATAAAGAAGAATTACATAAATTCACTTACATTCATCAACCATTCATTATGAAAAACCCTAGTTGTAAACCTTCCACCAAGAAAATGCAGAAAATAGCCAAGAAAGAGCCTCCTTCAACAAGTGCACATCAAAATTTCAGCCAACAACCCTAAAGGAGGGCACAAATTTCAGACCTCACCAAGAGTGAGTGAAAGATGAATAAAAGAGAGTTTAACTCTCTTACTTATATAGTATGAATTAGCTTTATTAAAATTTAGGTCACCAAAAGGCCGGCAAGGCCAAAATACCAAATAATACTGTTTTACATTAAATGTCATAAATTAAACCCTAATCAAGAAAAAGTAAAGACGACATTCCCCTTCTAGGGTGACATTAGCCATTTTTAGGGCAGCATTGACCTCTTGGAGCAAAATGTTATTCCTCCTTGGGCCTCTCCAAGCTACCACACGTGCCACAACTGCCATAACTGCCTCCCCAAAACGTCCATAATGTTGGATGACCTCATGGGCATGCTGGCTGACATCATGGGCCTTTCAAGGCCAACTTTCCAGTGGAGAGGGCACAACCCCCTTAGGCAAGTCTCTACTAGGGTGCCTCTCATGTTAATGGATGAGGTGGATAATGGATGTCCTGACAAGGGGTGTTGTGATAGCAAAGAATTGCAAGGATTACCTGTGGGTGCCTTTCTAGAAGATGAGCTGCACCTGTCTTGGATGCAAATGTTTCCAAGCCGTTCATGCCTTTTATTCTTATTTCTTTATTTCTTTTTCTTTCAAGAATCTAATCAGGGGACACTTCCCTAGTGTGGTGACTAGTGGTGGCAATGTTACCCACAATCACTTTCATGGAAATGAGAAGTTTGGCTCGTGATGAGACCCCCTTTCTCTTGGCTATGCCACCAAGAGCCACTACCCTGGCATGGTAACCAGATGCTAGTAGTGTCATACCGCTAGATACCCATGGACCTAATAGGCTAGCTTGTGATGAGACCCCCTATCCTCTGACTAGATCTTGTTTTATTATTTTTATGGGTCCCTCTTATTTCTTGTTGAGAAGCTTTTTACTACTTTCTCGGGGATCCCTAGGCAAAGCATCTCGAGGTTTTATTTTTAGGCTTTATCTTTTGCCAGCTTCTTTTACCTTCTAGGCCTTTATCCCCTTCTTCCCATAAGGCAAGGTGCAACCCTTAAATTATTGGTGAACCCAATGCCCGAACCAATGTAATGGGATGGATGAATGGGAAGTAAGATGAAAAGTGGTAAGTATGACGGGAGCAGACAATGACTCTTCAGAATCCCCACAAGTGGCAACTCAAAACCTATGGGCACAAGCTTACTAGGGCATCCTGTCATTCCCCCAAACATGGTTAAGTGGATAAGTATAATATCCAATCACTCATTAGAAACAAAAAGAACTAAATGCACATATTCAAAGGTTTTGAGGATCAGAGTGACACATACCATGATACCCAGATTCATTACCTCATGGAGCAAGATCCATCTCTGCTACTGGACCAAGTCAAGTTGATGGATGTTGTTGCTGCTGACAAAGTGAAGGTGCTGAAAGGAAGAAAATATGGGCCCTCCAGGGCTATACTCAAGTTGATCTGGCTCTCGGTACTCCATGTCTAGGACCTATGGGACTCGATACATAATATCCTTAGTTATCCCTAAAATTTGGGATAACATCTGGCTCCAACTCGGGGACATGTTCTCACTGTAGGGCGCATGAGAACCTAAACATATCTGGCATAACCTATAACTTGCTTGATCTCAATAGAAACTATCAATAATCATTTGGGGTGGTGATATCACCCCCATATCATATATATATAAGACTGAAAGAAAACATATGCACAAGTGTGAAAGCAAACTACTCTAGCATGCAATGCAATGGTATATACAATGAATGCAAATGCCTACCTACTTACCTGCACTTACCTGTTAGCTGGATGTTAGGTGTAGTCAAACGACCAGTGAAACCGATCCAACAATGTCCCATAATACCTTCCTTTGTGCTTCATCATAAACCAAAACAGTGATAAGTCAAGCACAAAAATAACATGGGTTAGATAATGTATCATATCGTCGGAAATAATAAAGTCTAACTCATGGAAGCGGGTGGGAGGGATAAAATCATGCCAAGTCATTCTCTGAGCAAAGTGCTCAATCCACTTCAAGAAGGGATCGTGAAAAATCAAAGGTTCAAAAAACTGACTCAAAGGGTCTACAAGCTGGCTACCTAGGACGTTCTCACAATCTGGATCCCTCGGAGGGATTGACAAGGATCTAGCAGATGACTGGCAAACTTTCAAGGGAATGTTGAAAAACTGAGATGACAGACTTAAACTTGTAGTATTCAACCAACCCTTGGACTCTAGGGTTTTCCCCAAAGGAGACTCAATATCAAAGACATGTTCCCCAACTACACCTCTAGAGACAAACCAAAGTAAAGTAATCGGACGTGGCTAGGGAAAGTTGTCACAAGGATCCTTCTTTAAGAAAAGAAGGTCCTTACTCCTATCAAGACCTGATCACAATGATGGTTGATAATCATCTTCATTGAAAGATTCCAAGTGCTCAGAGGAGTACTCATCAAAAACCTCAAGGTAAGACTGAAATTCATCAGGAAAACATGGTACTAGGTTATCCTTGGGTGTTTGAAAAGTATGGGTAAATATATCATCTCCTTGTTGCCACTGGTCAAAATCAAAAGTATCCTGTAGTGATAACTGTGAAGGCAACACTTGGAAATGATTCTCAATGTCATAAATGGGGTCCACATCAAAATCAATTACATTCCATTTACGTATTCCGACATGTATGAACTCATCAATATCAACTATGTCACTTTATGTATCATAGCATGAAGGATTTAGAACATTTAAAGTCTCATCCATCTCCTCCTCATCTCCCACATCATAAAGTAGAGGATCATCAAAATTTTGGAGAGGAGTGTAACTTACCATGTTGTTTTATTCTCGTGCAAGAGTTTTGAGGACTTGGGTACCTTCAACATGCATTACTATTTTATCCTCATGAGTTGCTCCTCCATCTTCAATTGTACAACAAGGGACATCAACTTCGTTCGAGGATTCCACTTCTCCTTCACTTTTTGAATCATAGAACAAGGTATTATCAAAATCCTGGAAAGGAAAGAAACTAACCTCATTCTCTTCTTGTTGTGCAGGGGGAAAAGGCTCGTGGACGGCTTAATTAGAGGGAGGAGCACAGGTTGATACTTCATCATTTTGCTTAGGTTCCAGCTCCTCAACTGTGTCTTCAACAGTCCTATGTTGATCCATGGTTTGTTCCCCTTCTTCTTGGAAATCAACAACAAAGTTCTCAAGGGAAACCAAACTTTCCATACTAAGAGTACCTGCAGTAAATAGGTATCTTATCTCGGAGAAGGAGATGTTTTTCTCGATCCTTGTAGCAATGATGTGAGCCTCATTGAGCATCCTTGGGCTCCTCTTACTAAGGGGAAAGCCCAGATGCACTGAAAGTGCATGGGTATAGAGATGGACAAGGTACTTCTTTTTAGGATGATGGCTTTCAAGAATTTGATACAGTATGTCCTCAAACCTATCCTAGAAGTCTCTGACAGATTCATCCTCAGTTTTCTTTATATGCTCGAGTCTTTTCAATAGTACTGGGATGTCTTCCAACTAAATACCCCATCTTCTGAGAAAGGTTTCTTCAAATTGTTCTTGTTATCGCATAGTTTGTAGCTAGGTCAAATGGCTATATGATGGAGGTCAATCTGGCGTAATAGGAACCTATCCCACCCAATGTCACCGTGATGGGCAGGTTCTTTCTCTTTAGACAGGTTAGGCCCAGCGGAGACGTCCCCGACAACCTGGAGTTTTGAAGAGGCAAAATTTAAAAGGACAAAGGTAAAATTCCCCCTTCACAAGTCACCAAAACAGATAGTCCCAACTAAACAACCAATAATGAAGTGAAGCCCCAAAGGAGAACACATGCCTGGAACAAAGCAACAACAAACCAATATATGCAAGCTATGATTCAATGGGTTAGTACTTCATAAGACTATCTGATATTAAGATAAGAAATTATGGCAATAAATATTGACGAAGTCAATGTTTATTAATATAGCAATGCAAACAATATCACTTCCTCAATAAATACTGAAATGACCTGGCATTCAATGTAGCAAATCAACACATCATCAATTAATGCCTAAATCATCATTCAATTGCTCTTAAAACAAGACGTTGCTGCATAAAGATGAGATATTCAAGTATGACGTCAGCAACTTAGGGTTAGTATGTTAGGGTTAGTGTAGTTAGGGTTTCAATTCAAAAAGGAGTTTGAGATTGTTTGGATTTGATTTCACTTCAACGTTGGAGGCTTAGATCAGTGTCTTAGGGTTAAATGGAGTCAGAAAGTGAAGGATGCACAAGTTGAAGGAGATGAGATTCCAAAGGACTAGAGGAAAAAGTTTCAAGGTGTTGCTAAAGCAGGGCCTCAAAGACAAAACCCTAGGGGAGAGAGGCTCACTACGGTTTTGCTAAAGCAAGGCCTCATGTTCTCTCCTCCTTCCCGACAAATAGCTAGCTCAATGAAAAGAAAAGTCAAGACAAGAGAGTTTAAATAGGGAGAGTGTTGCTAAGGCAAGGCTCTTTCATCAAACCCTAAAAGAAAATGACCCTAGGTGTAGATAACCTAGGCCCGGGACGTCCTCTTCTTCTTGAAGCTCAAAGGTATGACTAGCTTAAGGGAAGAAGAAAGAAGGAGTGTAGCTATGTCTAGGCCCTCTTCTTCTTCTTCAATGGCTAAAAGGTTTTTCTATCAGGGGACATGAGACAATGATCTACTTGTGTGTTTTTCCCCTAGGGTTTTGATTCAACAATATTTATAAATAGATGCAAGACATTAAACTACAACCATTCAATCAAGAAGTTTTACAGAAAAATACTTACAAATCATCAAGAAAATAATCATGCAAACCCTAGTTGTAAACCTTCCTTCAAGAAAAACACCATAGAATGCCAAAAATCTCCTCCTTCAACAAGTGCGCCTTCTTTAGTTCAGCCAATAACCCCAATAGGGTGAAAAAATCATACCTCACTAATGAGTGAGTGATGCGTTATGTCAAAATGAGGCTAAAAATCCTCAATATATAGTGTATCAATGACCTTAATTAATTTTAGGTCATAAAAATCGTTGACAAGACCAGAATATTGTTTTTACATTAAATTGTCAAATTAAAACCCTAACTGAGTTGTAATAAAGGTAAAATCCCCTTCAAGGGAGGCGCTAGCCCCTTTTAGGGAAGATGAGACATCCAGGAGCAAAACGTTAGCCCCCCAGGGGCCTCTCCAACATGCCACACATGCCACTGTTGCCCAGTCTACCTCCAAAAATGACCATGAAGTTGGATGATGTCATGGTAAGAATGGGGACGCTTTGATCCTTCCAAAGCCAACACTCCACTGAAAAGGGGTCATTCCCCCCAGTCCAGGCTCTACCAAAGTGCCTCAGGTGAGACATCCTCTTCTTCTCGGTGAAAAACCTCGGTCAAACATTGTCTTGTCTCTCCCCCCCTTATGGGGTGTCAACAACCATCTAATGGGCTCTTCAGCCCCATGGAGGTCCAAACTGATCATCTCCCCATGTGTACCAGTCCAAATGGCACCTGTCCATCAGGCATGGTCCTGCACATCAAAAACTACGCCCTCCATGGGCTCATTAGTCACAGGGATCATAGCAATGTCAATCACATTTCATCATTAATATTATCAAACATATGCATAAAACCCCTGATATATTGGTCAATAGCTCAAAGATATTACAATAACCTACAATACAAGATCTAAGAAAAGGAAAAGACATCCTATTGGGATAGTATCCACAAGAAAAGGGAAGTTTCTAGGAAGGTTTCATCCAAGCCATGCAAATGAGATGATGTGGCTAGGGGATGTTCAGACATGTGGGTAGAGTGAAAGTTAAGTATGCATAATGTTATATGTGGGTGCCTTTGTAGAAGGCGAGTTGTACCCATCACGAATGCAATTTTTTCAAGCCCATTCTTTCCTTTATTCTTTTCTTTATTTTCTTTTTCTTTTTATTCAAGGGCTAATCGAAGGGAACTGCCTTGGCATGGTGACCAGAGCTGACAGTGTTACCCACAAGTACTTTCACAGAGATGAAAAGGATGGCTCATGATGAGACTCCCTTTCCCTTGGCCATGCAACCAAAGGTCACTGCCTTGGTGTGGTAACCAGATGGTGGCAATGTCATACTGTTAGGTACCCATGAACCTAATAGGCTGGCTCGTGATAAGACCCCCTATCCTCTTGTCTAGGTATTTTTTGTTATTTTCCAGGTCCCTCTTGTTTCTTGCTAAGAGGCCTTTTATTTCCATCTCGGAGATCCCTGGGCGAAGCATCTCAAGGTCTTATTTTTAGGCTTTTATCTTTTACCAGTTGATTTTACCTTCTGGGCATTTAGCCCCTTCTTCCCACACGATAAGGTGCAACCCTACAAACAGGTCAATCCAATGCCTGGACAAGAAATGAGTGGGATATAAGTTGAAAAAGTGGTGGTATGACGGGAGCGAACGATGGCTCTTCAGAAATCCCCCTGGTGGCAAACCAAAACCTATGGGTACAGGCTTGATAGGGCACCCTGTCAATCTCCCCAAGCATGGTCAAGTGGGTTAATGTAAGATCCAAGTAGTTTTCAAAGATAAAAGGAATCTAATGCATATATCTAAAGGTTTTAATGATCAAAAGTGACACATACCATGATACCTGGACCAATTACCTCATGGAGCAAGAGCCTTCTTCGATACAAGACCAAGTTGATGGTGATGGATGTTGTCACTGCTGACAAGACGAATTTGATAAAAGAAGAAAAGGATGGTCCCTCTAGGGCCATGCTCAGGTCAATCCTTCTCTCGCTACTCCATGTCTGGGATCTGTTGGCCTCGAGACATGATCTCCTAGCTATCCCTAAAAATTGGGGATAATAGTTCCATAGTTTTGATGCTGGCATCGGGGAGGTTGTCATACTACTACCTAGCATTACAATAAAGTCTGGAAGAGAAATGTTTCATGCCCAAGTCTTCAACATCATTAGCGATAGGGTGGGATAGAAAGAAATCCCAGAATTTTCTCATGTGATTGTCAACTCTCTCCCTATCACCACCAGTAAATCTAGGGAGCAAATTTTTGTATTCAAGGGGTACTTGTCGAGGGTATCCCGAGTCTTACTCATGTCTAAAGGCTTGTAGTTTCCCGGATCCCATTGAGAAGTCATAGTTGGATTTTTCCTCAGTGGAGTCACTGGATAATTCTCTTGAAATTATCAAAGAAATAAAGGAATCACCCTTAGTGGAGTCGCCAGGTAAGCTTTGTAAGATAAGGAATCTTGAGGAAAGGCTTACTAAAAAGTGTCATCTTTTAGGATAATTGAATAAGTTTTCCCCGACAACAACGCCAAAATGTTATCACACAATTTGTAGTTGGAGTAAAGGATGGATGGAAAAGTGACAAACTGGCATAACTGAGACTATCCTACCACTGTCACCTCAATAGTATAACTCTTTCTATTTAGGGTGGTAAGGCTAGGGGAGATGTCCCCAGTGACCTAGGGTTTTCAGAAGGAAAAGGCTTAAAAGGCTTAGTAAATTTATCCCCCTCACAAGTCACCACCGATCATAAAGTCCGGCTTAACAGCCAATACAGATAAAGTAACCCGAAGTATACATGCCTGAGACAAAGCAACAAGAAAAACTATACATGCGCAAGGTTACTTGCTTGGTTAGTACTTCATGTAATTAAAGACTTTCTGATATAAAGAAATTGACCAATAATATAACTGAAGCAAATCAATGTTTTAAGCTAGCAATGATTACAATATATCACTTCTCCATAAATGCTAAAGAAGCTTCACAATGTGCAATGGCAATTTATCATCAATGTAACAATAATAGAAGCAACGCTTTAGCCAATCATTCAATTGCTTTAAAGACACAATAAATGTTGCATGGATATGTTTATAGCACAATTATATGACGACAATAGTAGGGTTAGTAAATATTAGTCTAAGCTAGGGTTAGAAGGATTAGTAGTTGTTCAAAGTATTGGATGTGTGTATGATCAAGATACTCAACATAGAAGGTCTAGATTAGTGCACTATTAGGGTAAATGGAGTCAAAATCACCGCAAAAGTTGAAGGGTCGAAATGATAGTGATAGGGCTAGAGACAAGAGGGATATGATGGTTGAAGTGTTGCTAAGGAAAGGCTTCAACCTATCAACCCTAAGGGAGACAACTCACTAAGGTGTAGAAACCTTAGGCCTTAGTGTGTCTCCTCCTTCTTTAGCTCAAAGGGTAAAGATGATAACTAGGCTAGAAGAGTAGAGGTAGAGTGTTTCTATGGCAAGGATCTATCTATATTTAGCAAATAAAAAATGGCTCTTAGCATAAATTAGTAGGGACATGAAACAAGGACACCAACATTTGCTTGTCCCCTAGGGTTTGATTCAGTGAATTTCAATAAAATGCAAGAAAATGATACCATAACCATTCAAAATAAAGAATAATAACATAAATTCTCTTACATTCATCAACCATTCATTAAGAAAAACCCTAGTTGTAAACCTTCCACCAAGAAAATGCAGAAAATAGCCAAGAAGGAGCCTCCTTCAACAAGTGTGCATAAAAAATTCAGCCAAGAACCCTAAAGGAGGGCGTAAATTCCAGACCTTACCAAGAGTGAGTGAAAGATGATGAATAAAGGAGAGTTTTATCTCTCTTACTTATACAGTATGAATGACCTTTATTAAAATTTAGGTCACCAAAAGGTTGACAAGGCCAAAATACCAAATAATATTGTTTTACATTAAATGTCATAAATTAAACCCTAATCAAGAAAAAGTAAAGACGTCATGCCCTTTCTAGGGTGACATTAGCCCTTTTTAGGGCAGCATTGGCCTCCAGGAGAAAAACATTAGCTCTCCTTGGGCCTTTCCAAGATGCCACACGTGCCACAACTGCCACAACTACCTCCCCAAAACATCCATAATGTTGGATGACATCATGGGCATCCTAGGTGATGTCATGGGCCTTCCAAGGCCAACGTTCCAATGGAGAGGGCACAACCCCCTTAGGTAAGGCTCTACCAGGGTGCCTTTGTGGAACGTCCTCCTCTTCTCCAGTGCAAACCCCTATTTTTTGTCTCTGCCCCCTGCTGGGGTCTGAGCATCCATCTGGTGGGCTCTTCAGCCCCATGGAGGTCTGAACTAATCATCTCCCCATGTGTACCTATCCAATATGGTACCTATCTGTCAGGTATGATCCTGCACATCAACAGATATGCCCTCCATGGGCTCACAAGTCACAGGGATCATATCAATGTCAATCACATCCAATAATCAATTTTATCAAACATGTGCATAAAACCCGTTTTACCCAATCAAGTGCTCAAAGACATTATACAAATGGGAAGTGATAGGGCATCATATTGGGCCAATGTCCACTGGAAATGGGATGATTTCGAAAGATATCAAATCCAATTCATGTTAATGGATTAGGTGGATAAGTGATGTCTTGACAAGGGGTGTAGTGATAGTAGGGAAATGAAAGGATTACCTGTGGGTGCCTTTATAGAAGGTGAGCTGCATCTATCCTAGATGCAAATGTTTCCAAGCCATCCATGCCTTTTATTCTTATTTCTTTATTGATTTTTCTTTCAATAAGCTAATCAGGGGATACTACCCTAGTGTGGTTACCAGTGGTGGAAATGTTACCCACAAGCACTTTCACAGAAATAAGAAGGTTGGCTCGTGATGAGATCCCCTTTCTCTTGTCTATGCCACCAAGAGCCACTACTTTGGCATGGTAACCAAGTGCTAGTAGTTTCATACCGCTAGATGCCCATGGACCTAATAGGCGGGCTCTCAATGAGACCCCCTATCCTCTGACTAGGTCTTGTTTTATTATTTTTATGGGTCTCCCCTTGTTTCTTACTGAGAAGCTTTTTACTTCTTTCTTGGGGTTCCCTGGGAGAAGTATCTAGAGGTTTTATTTTTAGTCATTTATCTTTTGCCAGTTGCTTTTACCTTTTGGGCCTTTAGCCCCTTCTTCCCACAAGGCAAGGTGCAACCCTTAAATGATTGCCCAACCCAATGCCCAGACCAATGTAATGGGATGGATGAGCAGGAAGTAAGATGAAAAGTGATAAGTATGACGGGAGCAGACGATGACTCTTTAGAAACCCCCAAGTCGAAACTCAAAACCTGTGGGCACAAGCTTAATAGGGAATCCTGTCATTCCCCCTAGACATGGTCAAGTGGATAAGTATAAGACCCAATCACTTGTTAGAAAGAAAAAGAATGAAATAGGCATATTCAAAGGGTTTGAGGATCGGAGTGACACATACCATGATACCCAGACTCATTACCTCAAGGAGAAAGATCCATCTCTTCTACAAGACCAATCCGAGGTGATGGATGTTGTTGCTGCTAACAAAGTGGAGGCACTGAAAGGAAGAAAAGATGGGCCCTCCAGGGCTATACTCAAGTCAATCCGGCTCTCGGTACTCCATGTCTAGGACCTGTGGGCCTCGAGACATAATCTCCTTAGTTATCCCTAAAAGTGGGGATAACAGACCTAATAGGTTGGCTCATGATGAGACCCCCCATCCTCTAACTAGGTCTTGTTTTATTGTTTTTTTACGGGTCCCTCTGTTTCTTGCTGAGAAGCTTTTTACTTCTTTCTTGGGGATCCCTAGGTGAAGCATCACAAGGTTTCATTCTTTGGATTCTATTTTTTTCCATCTACTTTTACCTTCTGGGCCTTTAGCCCCTTCTTCCCACAAGGTAAGGTACAACCCTTAAATATTTGGCCAACCCAATGCCCAGACCAATGTAATGGGATGGATGAGCGCGAGAAAGATGGAAAGTGGTAAGTATGGTGGGAGTGGACGATGGCTTCTCATGAATCCCCCTAGTGGCAACTCAAAATCTATTTCCATAAACTTATTAGGGCATCATGTCACTCCCCCCAGATATGGTCAAGTGGATAGTTATAAGATCCAAGCACCTGTTAAAAACAAAAAGAATTAAATGCACATATTCAAAGGTTTTGAGGATCAGAGTGACACATACCATGATACCTGGACTCATTACCTCATGTAGCAATATCCACTTCTTCTACAGGACCAGGCCGAGGTGATGGATGTTGCTGCTGCTGACAAAGTGGAGGTGCTGAAGAATGAAAACATGGGACCTCCATGGCCATGCTCAAGTCGATCTGACTCTCGATACTCCATGTCTAGAACCCGTGGGCCTCGAGACGTAACCTCCTTAGTTATCTCTAAACTAGGGGATAACAGACATAACACAGAGCTAAAACTAGTTAAGTGATTTAACACATCTGGAAGCTAAGAAGGTATATTTACCACTGTTATAATCTGTCGTGATAAGTATTTTCAAATTTTTTATAGGCTTGAGAAGGCTCTATGGGCTGAACATTGTTGCATTGAAGTACACTTGTTTGGTATTTATTTTCTTGGGTGGCATTGTGAATTGGATTAAGGAGAAGTGAATTATTCACTGCTATAAATTTATATTGTAGATTCGGCCGTAAGGTTGAAAGTTCACATGGAATTGATTTGAGAAACCTTTCGGTTGAGGTGAAATTTTGAATTTGCAATAATTGTGTGATTCTCAAAATTTCTACAATAGGGTGTGCAAGGAAAACCCAAACCTGATTTGTAGTTTTTATATTTGTGTGATGGACAAGGTGAGGTTCCATGTACATAGTGCTCAATCCAAGAGCCTAATACTTCTTCAGACATATGAGATCATAACTGTCATCAATCACAGCAAAAAATGGCTTCTCCAAATACATCCAAAAACCTTTAACGTGAAGTAGAGTTGTCATTTGAGAAACCAATGCATGATTTTTAACCCCATTGGGGTGGGGAAACAACCATTTTCCATCCATTGATGCCACATTACTAGTGTAGATCTATAACAACTTGTGGCTGAATTAAGGAAAAAAAAGAGTGTATTGATCTTGAGGAGTAGCCAAAATTCTAACAACTTACTTAAATTCACCACATGCTCTCATCATTTGGTTCCCTGATGTCATTATCATTCAAGAGGTTAATCTAATGGATGGAATTGTTGAACCTAAGGTTTTCTTCAATCTGGTAGGAAGCCTCTTGTTCTTCTTCCAGGCTTCCAGGTAATAGATCCTTGAGGGTGAACTGCAAAGTTCCTTCTAAGGAGTTTAGGTAATGTTGGAGAATAATTCTTTTTGGGTAAAAGTTGGGTTGAAGTTTGATTATAAGGATATTGAACCTATCATTGAAATCCCTAATGTTTTCATTGGTTCCTTTGCAAAATTCGAGGTATTGAGAGTAAAATAAAGCCATACTTTCCTTTTTACACCCTCTGTTCTTGAAAGCTCGTTCTAAATCTTCAAGAGTTTTGATGCTCCTATTAGGGAGGCCATTAATCCAAACCCTGACACTCCTAGTGAGTGAGCTTGCAAAGAGCCTCATGAAGGTGTCAGGGTGTTCTTCTCTTGATTGGTGGAATTCATATCCCTCATAAAACTTGGTCCAATGTGAGTTGTCATAAGACCTTACTTCTCCTGAGAATCGAGGTATCCAGGAATGATCCTTTTGGGGGAGATCATGTAATCCTCCTTGGGTGTTAGCTAGGTCCAAAGGGAAAAACAGTTCTTTGTGATACCACTTAGAAGGTTCCACAGGGGCAATAGGATCCACGAGAGCAGAAAGTGTATACTAACATCCACTACGGGTCGTCATTTGTGAAGTCACCAGATAGTTTACTTGAAACTATCAAAGGGATGAGGGGATCACCCTCAGTGGAGTCACCGGGTAAGCTTTGAAAAGTAAAGGATTTTGAGGAAAGGCTTACTAAAAAGTGTCTTCTTTGAGGAGGATTGACTCAGTGTTCCCCGACAACGATGCCAAAATGTTATCGCGCAATTTGTAGTTGTCTTGAAGGAAAAGGCTAAAGGAAGGAAAATTGGCGTAATAGGAGGTTAGGGATGAGATCCCAGGGGAGACGTCCCCGGTGAATTGGGGGTTTGAGAAGGAAAAGGTTAAAGTGTCAATAAAATATATCCCCTCTCACAAGTCACACTGATCAGAAAGTCCAAAAGTTTTAATCAATGAAGCAATGATATGCTTAGATGTACTTGCCCAGAACAAAGCAACAAGAAAACAATATCTTTTGCAAGTACAATTTTGATGTTAGTGCTTCATAAAACTTGTACTTGTCAATAAAAGAAATAAGTTGATGCAATGTGAAGATCTTTTTTTTTTATAACAGCAATGTATACAAGATAATAGCTTCACAATAAATGCCTTGAAAGAGCTTCACAATGACCAAAAATAATAACCCAATAATAGCAATGTACTAGCAGTTGTTAGAAGCTAATTAGGCAATGTAAAATTAAATTTTGCAATTGCTTTAAGTGCTTTTACTACTGTAATAAATGGTTGTAGCTTACTTTTGTAATAGTAGCAAGAAGGTTAGTGAATTAGTCTAATATAGGGTTAGGAAAGGTTAGCAGGTTGCTTGAGGTAAAAAATTTAAGGGTTGGTTTCATCAAGCAATCAAATTCAAGGTCTAAATCAATGACTTTTAGGGCTAATGGAGTCACTTTGCAGCAGAAAACTTGAAGGAAACAAATGATAATGTAAGAGCTAAGAAAAAACAAGGGTGATGATTGAGGTGTTGGTAACCCAAGGCCTCAATCAACAAGCCTTGGAAGGAAAATGACTACTAGGAAGTAGGTAACCCTAGGCCCTAGTGGTTTTCCTTCTTCTTTAGCTCAAGCTTGAAAGAATTAGCAAATGATACTAGAGTGATGCAATGGAAGGGCTCTAGTACAATGCTTCAAAGGTAGGGTTTCTAGCACAATCTAGTAGGTGAAAAATTGTTAATACAAGGACATGTTGAGTGCTCAACACACCCTAAAAGTTCTGTGACAACTTCCTTTTGGGTACCACCTTGTCTTCTACCTTCGATTGTTTTCACCGTGGTTTGAGCCTGATAACCTTCTTATCTGATATGTTTCATATCCAATATTCTCTTGAGCATATTAAGAACCATCTTGAGAAACACCATAACTGATCAAGGAACTAGCGACCCAGATTTCTCCCTGGCTTACTTGAGAATTTCGGCATTGGTGAAAGATTAAGGTAGCGAAAATTGTATGGGAAGTCAAAGAAGCCGAGTGCCGACATTCTTCGACGTCGACCGATAAGAGTATCTCTTTTATGCATATAGTCTACAAAAAGATTTCGCCCAATGTCGGTCCTTTCGGCTTCGGTAGAGAAGTGTAATCATAAGTGTCGCACAAAAGAGGAGTTCCACCACCGACCACTGACGCCCGAAACATCACCGGTATCGGGAGTTTTATCAGAAAAATAGCAACATTGATAAACAATCTAAAATAGTATTCGATCCCCGATCTTTATGAATCTAAGACGTGATGTGACGTTTAACCCCTAGCTGTGTCAAGTACTCTGCATTCAAAGCTTTAGCTAATTTGTAGATCATGCATTAGTTACTAGCTCATGCGTGAATCAAAAGGGAACCATTAAACCCACTGATACAATGCATCTCCATCCATGCCTCCGCAGTCAACCAGTTAAGTCTTAGTGGAAAAAATCCGATGGTGTTATATTTTGACATCTGCATTTATCACCCATATTAACTAATTGATATGACTGGTAGTATCTCCCAGTTATATTCTTTCGAGTCATTTTTGTGTGATCCCACTCTACGCAGCAAGGAATTCAGAACCAACAGGAGAACGAAGCCACCAGTACAGAGGAAGCATCCAAAGTCCAGTGAGTATTAAACAGTTTTCTTAGCAAGCATTACAGGTATGGGTTCGCTTATGGCTTTACGTTTTATTTGTATATGTACTCACCTGATGCTACTCCATATATGTGTTTAAAGGGTGTTTTGACTATAGGTACAATGTCTCCAAAGAAGCCATCCACCACGAAATCACCACGGGCACCAAAGTTGCAAGAATCGGAAATAGGAGAAGGCTCCTCCCCAGTGGTAGCAAGACAATTAGAGTTCGCTCCTAAGCTGGTGTTCGTCATCAAGGCGATCACCAAGTATCCCTTTGTCCAGCCCCTAGCTTTCGGGGATACAGAGGCAAGCATTGGAGCAAAGACGACTTTTCCTCACTAGGAAGAAGTTTTCAAGAAGATTAAGAAAGAAGATCCCCTCGAATATACTCTGCACAATGACCCTGATACAAGGAAGTTCGATGATGAGGTCCTCCCAAACATTCGCAGGGCTTATCTGCACATGGTGGCAAGCCGGTCTCCGGTTTGCCCTTGCGTCGAGCTCTTAAAGTGGCTCATTGATCACACCGATGCACAAAAATGTTCGATTAGTGATGACAATAACGAATGTGTTGGGATTTTCCTGCCATCATAAGTTCAGAAATACTACAAACTCAATGAGTCCAGAGAAAAGTTGAGCACTGATTTCGTGGTCAGTTTCTATGCCTCTCATGACACTAGCAAAATCTTGGCATCCTGGTGGAGGAAAGATAAGAAACTCAAGAACTAAACTTATGGCTGGTACCTGACGGTCAATCTCAGGGAACCATATGCCTATCTCACGACCCTTCTCTGCAGATTACATGGGGAGAAAGACTACTCCCGGTTTTTAGAAGCTTGGATGCCTTTGGCTTTTACAGTTGTTGTTTCAGGTACCAGTTTCAATTGGAGTGCTATCATCTCCAAACAGTTGAGCACATGCATAAAACAAGCTCAGGCACCAAAGGAAGGAGATACTCCTACCTTGTACATGGCTTCGTATCTACTAGACGTCGTCTACACCAAGAACACTTTTGCTGTGATGAACTTGAATTGGCACCCTTTGGAGCTCGTAGTCCATGTATACTACATCATCTTATGGGAAAACAGGGACAAGAAATCCTATGTTGTTATCTGTGATCATTTTATTGTGCCCATTTACTTCTTACTCTTTAACAGAGAATGCCCTAGATTATCAGACAAAGAAAAGAAGGTCATAGTCAAAATTGGTCACTGGTATTTAGACGAACAAGAAACCTACATCAGGGTTTTCGGTGCCACAGGGGTGCCACATTTATTACTCCTTCATGTTCCTGACCAGCTAGTGTTAGAATAAATATGCTATCAAGCCATCATACAAGGATACAATGCAACTTTAGTGAAAGACAAGAAGCGGGCTTTCATACCGTATGGATTCCATATCGGCTTCTGCATGGTCAAAGACACCACACATGCTAAACAACTTGAGCTAGGTCAATTGGAATTTCAGTTCCAAACAGGCTGATTTCACAAACACGATCCCAAGGGATTGGTCCTACAACACGTGTCACAGGTATCATCCTGTTGGCCTTATGACCACAATCAGTTTGAGGATGAAATCTTCACCGAGAACGCTCAATACTGGGATATGGTGGCAGCTAGGAAGGTCGATCCTAGAGGAACCAAGTTTAGAGCTTTGATCTATGAAGAGCAGGACATGTTATTGGAGAAAGAAATTCAAAGAGTTGGTTGACACCCTAAAGCAGAAGTAGCATATGAATTGGAGGAAGAAACAAATAACCCCCAAGAGGACATTGTGTTCATAGAGACTCATCAGGGATCCCTGGTACAAATCAGAGTTTTCCCTTAAGATCAAATAGCTCAATAAAGTGGCACACTTTTATACCAATAGTCTCAGCTACTAATGAAACAGATGCAGGATAACCCGCATCCTGCCATAAGTCCCAGAATTTTAGTTACCATCCAGAGAGTTCTGACAGAACCTAACAATCCTAGTCTCATAGCCGTCGATGGCACCAATGGGTCAGGTAATCCTGAGTCTACAATATTGCCAATTGATCTCTTGGGAGAACGAATAGCTCAACCAGAGACGGATCGGGTGTCGATAGAAACACAAGCGCCCAACCCCTTGAGCATGCTAATACATATATACAATGAAAACAAGATCACAGAGCCTTCTCGTGGCACCCCAGTGCGCATCTAAGAAGAAGAAGGTCCCGAAAAGACCTTTTCCCCAAGTCCCAAAAATGTCTCTTCTGTTGGGCCCGGGGTTCAGGACCAAAGAATCCCATAAAAGGAAGCTGAAGCTAAAAGTAATCTCCACACAGGAAAGTTCAATGAATCAGAAATAGATGTAGGCCCAAGTGATGAGCCTCTGTAGAAGGAAATTGATAGTTCCACAATCGATAAGCAAGTAAGTGACAAGTCCATACAAGACACCTCTATCCTACCCAATATTCAGATCCCCAGTGAGCAACAAGTAGAAGTTGGATCTACAAGGCAGAATGAAGAAGTTCGAGAGCCCATTATCGAACAAATTTACATTGTGGGAAGCTTGGGAAACAATATCACATGGGGTGATCAACAGATACCTGACCCAGTAGATGAGGTCGCAGACCTCTATGCGATCTCCTATGATCAAAAGGGAAAGGATATCATTCAGAAGACTGCAAAGAAGAGAAGAATCACCCTGGATCATTCCATCATAGTCGTCATGGAGGAGAAGTTAATCGATACAGCAGACGCCCGTACGTCTGAGATGATTGGTGTGGGAAAATCCCTCTCAGAGGCCGCCCAGGACAGATCCAGGAGAGATGAAAAGGATCTTTCCACTTCCCATATGGATCTCGAACACTTGCGCCATCTTGTTGATTACTATAAGGGTGCTACACAGACAACTATGTATTTAAAAGATGAGTTCGGTAAAGTTTACGATGAGTTCAAGAAGGAAAGACAACTGTTAATCTTGAATATAGCCGAATTCCAAGAAGACACTCTCATGGAACTCACGACATGTAAGGAAATAGAGCGATGGTATGAGAAGGCGCAACAGGCAGTGGAGAGGCTCGAGTTTATTGAGTCAGTCCAGAAAGGTCGAGAAAAGGAAGACCACGATATTTGGCTAGTAAGTAAAAGAAGTCTTAATTGCATGAAGCGATCGGCCGAATACTGGGCCAAAATGTCTCGAATCCCACACGAATAAATCCAAGAACAATGGGCCAGATGTCAAAAGCACTGGGATAAAATCAACAATATAAAGAAATACACCGGACTCCCTGAGTATGGTACCCCCGATATATTTATCGACCTAAACAAAATAATCAAGTTGTGCACCAAACATGATGCGTCATGGGCCGAAGAATGTGCAAAGGTTACCGATGCAAAGCATGGGCAAGTACAACAGTTCGTAGGACATCCAATCAAAGCCAGAGCCATACTTCAGAAGTTGAACTTCAGCCTCGCAAAATATCGGGCGCACACGACAGAGATCAGGGGAATCTATGCGTCTTCGATGGAACAACACAAGTTTCCATGGGCCAACACTTGTGAAGAACTCTTTATGAGATGGTCTGATTATGAAAGAGTCCACCCTTTCCAAGAAACAACTCGGGTGGACTGTTGAAAGACTGTTAGATAATGATTCCACGTGGCGATTATTGATTAGCTCAAATTGTATTTTACCATTAATTACTGTTAAGACTTTATATTATAAATAGGAACATCGACCGATGGTCAAGAGTGTTGAAATAATGTAACTGCGAAGAGCATTCTTATTATTATTTTGTTATTAGATTAAATCCCCATTGTGGATTAATCATGTCATTATTATTATTATTTTTTTTATTGGATTAATCCCCATTGAGGATTA